>JAODAH020021858.1:0-29518 GCA_027574865.2 Coproporus ventriculus | reverse complement strand
GAGAGCCCATTATCAATAATGATAATGACAGAATGTTGTTATTTGTCAATTTATATTATTTTTACTGATCATTTTGTGACAATAATTTTATAAATAAAGCATAAATAAAAATCGGGTGTCATAATGAGTGTATTATGAAATCCATTCGGATTTCAGAATAAGTATATGATTGCAAAGTAGAAAGAAACTATTAATCAATTCATGATTTTATTAATTTATTGACACTAACTATGTAACTAGGTGGCATAGTAAAAAAATTATTGAGAAATCTGAAGTTTACAAAGCGGCCACTTTTGGAAATCCTAATTTGAAATTGTTAAATATGAACAAGAATAAAATAATCAGACTCACACGTCATACGTGAAGTTTAGGAGAACTTAATTTATGGTGGAGATTATAATGGAAGAGTGTCCATTATCAATAATGAAAATGACAGAATGGATGTTGATATTTGACAATTTATATTATTTTGACTAATAATCATTTTGTGATCATAATTCCACAAGTAAAGTATAAATAAAAATTGGGTGTTATAATGAGTGTATTATGAAATCTGTTCTGGTTTCTGAATAAATGTTAGTATGATTACAAAGTAGAAAGAAACTCTTAATCTATTCGTGATTTTATTAATTTATTAATAGCAACTAAGTAACTAGGTGGCATAGTGAATAGCAGTTTTTAAAACAAGGGCGGTTAGGCTGTCCTGGTGAAGTTCGAGCGTGACGTCGAAAGCAGAATGCTTAAACATCCAAGTGCGGTGTGGACAAACCGCCTGAGTTTTAAAGTACACATTTCCTACGATAAACAAAAAAGAAACGTGTGAATATTGCAGTCTCAATTGTTTTTAAGAAACTTGATAAACTGTAAAAAAATTACATAGGTATACTTTCTTATGACCAGTTTTATTAATTAAAAAAATAACTAAGTTACCTACGTAACTACATAATTTAATGGACTCGAAACAGTTCGGCGAAAATTGTACTCTGCATTAAAATTTTTGCAAATATAATTCAGTTAAAAAATCGCTGTTAATAATCAATTATATCTGATGGTTTCCAACAATTCGATAAAATTTTATTTAAATAAATTGACAGTGTTAATATTTCTAAATATTTACATTAAATAAGATCTACCATTCCTTTTTGATTTCTATATTAAAATTATGAATTTTGTATATAAAACTAATTATAAAATTGGAGAGAAGATGCGCTGGATATCAAATAGAACCTAAAATAAACTTAATTTCATTTACATAGAGAAATATAAGATTAAAATATATCTGAATATATGTATAAAGAAATATACTTAGAGTATATCTGGTTTTGAGAGATTTCCCAAATGGCATTTTCTGTATTAATTTGAAATGTCCTGGTTCTGTAACTACGCAATATAGAGATTCATTTGGTTTTATGCAGCAAATATCTACTTCAAAGTCAAAGCTTGATTTGCTATTTATTTTATGATAATTTGATAATATAAATAATAATTATAAATGTAAATTTAAAGCTAGTGACTAACAAAAATCAGAAATTTAATTAATTAAATTAAATGAACGCTAGACCAAAAGTCATGTTCGTTACAAAAGCAGGCTACAATGCAGAAATTCGACATTGTATAATTCGAAATTTGAACTTGCAAAGTGAAAAAATTATTGCGACTAATTGCATATACCAAAATTCACGAAAATAATAAAAAAGAAAATAGCAAACACTGGGGAGTGTAGGGTGTGTGAATTGGAGATTTTTTTTTAATTCTTAAAAAATTCTGATGTTAATGAGTATCTAAAATTTTTTGTAGGCTTACGAGTGACGATTAATGAGTACGAGTATTTTAATGACTAGTGAATATTACACGGCTTGCAGCTAGTATTTCCGCTTATTTACTCATCAGCCATCACTCGATTTCTCGAATATCAAAACAAGGAGTCAATATAAATGATTTTTGGTCTGCTATCAATTCAACTTAACTAATTATATCACTAATATTTCTTAACTTTGAAATAACATTTCTATTTTTTTAGTGTATCTCATCCTTCGGTTGTTCCTTTAGGGATATGTAGTTTTTATTCATGTAGACAAAACATGCAAAATGCAAAACGATGAAAGGAAAAATGATGTCTATTGAATCTGCCATTGCGTATATTTACATTACAAAGCCAATTTCAATCAGCTATTTTTTTATGTGATGTCAACTATTTTAAAATTAATTGGAAATTACGGTTTCTATTTTTCACCCTTTTTTTAAATTTCCAATTGTTCCATTTTTTATGTTTTCGTTACATTGGATTCAATCAGTTTTAATTGTTTTTTTTTTAATGAAAATTTTCGGTCAGATTTTTTTTTCATCGAGCCGAAACCAATAAAGGTTAATAAAACATTGTGGTAGGATAAAGTAGTTTATTTGAATCTAAAATTAAATTCAACTACCACAAAATAAATGCGATAGAAATAAATAAATAAATTTTGTTTATGTTTAATTTAGAATACTCATTTCGAGCTTAAATGTACTTACATTTAACTAAAAATTGAGATCTAAGAAAGAGCGACCGCAACATTTTTTTTTCAAATATATAAAATTCGTTCTTGTTTAAATTGAAGGCAATTTAATAAAGAAACGATTAAAAAAAACAAGTTTTGTTAACTCCAAGCCTAGAAATTATCAAATGTCCAAAAAATTAGCTTATTTGCCCCACTGTGCGGCGTAGGGCTCTTGATACATGTCCTATGCAGTGCCACTGGTTAT
Source organism: Coproporus ventriculus (assembly GCA_027574865.2). Classification (NCBI taxonomy): domain Eukaryota; kingdom Metazoa; phylum Arthropoda; class Insecta; order Coleoptera; family Staphylinidae; genus Coproporus; species Coproporus ventriculus. The sequence goes on along the minus strand of JAODAH020021858.1, from coordinate 26,776 downwards.
AGCACCCTTGAGTCGGTCCTGATTCTTTGGTTGTACTGGAAATTCTTCACCGAATCTGCAATTGATCTGCAAAAAGGAATATAAAAATTAAAAAAATATAAATGACGATGCGATTGCTTGGGTAATAAAATATTTTAATGAGACTTCATTTGATAAAATACTGACAAAAATTAATTAACTAATTAATACAATTAAATAATTAAAAAAATTCTCATTATTTTTGAATTATTGAATTGTATTAATTAATTAATTTTATTTAATTGTTTTCAATATTAAAGCGGATTTCACCATGTACCAACCAAAACAATTACATAAACTATTATTATTTCTATTTATTAAGAGGATAATAGATAATGAATTAATTTCTGATTTTGATTTTAATTTGATTGAATAATATTATTAATATATTTGCAATCGTATAATTAGTGATATTTTATATGATTTGGATTTAATTAAGTCGTATTAAAATGAACACGCCACTAAGTTTTCAATTACAACGCTAAAATAAATTTGGAAATAATTGCTTTATGCGCATTACACAGATGTGAAACTGAAATCGTATTGTGCAATTTTATTTCATACGAGACTTAATTTTATTAATTTTAGTTATTAACTAATTGTTCCGTGTGGCCTGGAAAATTTTCCAAGCGGTCTGCAATTAAATTATTTTCAATTTATAAACATAATTTTATTATAATCAATATAGGTAATTATTTTCGTTTCTAGTAATAATGTAATTATGTATTTTAAGAAAAGAAACCCCAAAAGGAATTTTATAATAGGTAAATTTATTACCAACAGAATCCTTAAAAGCAGTCATTCGTCACAAAAATATGCATCATAATTTGTATTGTGGAGCAGGTGTAGAAAATTGCTTGTAATATTTTAGAATATTCAAGTTTGAAAATAATTCATTTCATAAATGAAATAACAAGACAAAAAATAATAATTGCATGATGTATTTACGTGTATGACATTTACAATTTTCCACAATCTGGAAATATAATAACAGTATAATTAGTGAGTCATTATAACAAAATGATAGTTTCCTTTAAAAATATATTCCTGTTAATACATAAGAATTTTCTTCTTTAAAAATGAAATAAATAAATATGTGTAATGAGTGGCATAAATGCACCAGTTATTTGAGAAATAGCAAATGAGTTTATCTCTTGCCAGATTAGAGAAAAAAAAAGTCTGAATACACATTAAATACTTTAAACTTAACGACCTTTAAATTTTTTTTAAGCATTTTTTAAAGTACTTTGACTTATGGTTTCTCAAACGCATTTGTTAGTTTATAAAAGCAAACTGAGAGTTGCATATAACATCTGAGACGCGGATTACTCTGTGATCCTAGCTAAAACGATCTACAACATATAAACACCACGAAGACTACATTAATATTAACAATTCAAATATCTAGGCAGTTGGCTCAATGAATAACGGGCTTTACAGTATGAATTAAAATTAGCGGAAACATTTTCCAAAAATTCCAACTTTAGTATGCAACAGATAAAGAACAATTACATGTTACGTTTACACGGTTTTATCGTATGGAGTCGAAGGCTGGATATTAAAAATATCTTCTATGAATAAACTTGAAGCCTTTGAAATGTGGAGTATGTAAAAAATTTTCTGGACAAATAAAGTAACAAACAAAGAAATTTTCAGGAGATTGAAGGATAGGGAAACCGCTTACGATTGTAAAACGCAGAACGACTGTGTACTTTGAACACATCTTTCTAAATAACAAACACCAGTTTCTACAATTAATACTAGAAGAGAATATTTAGAGAAAACGTGTATTTGACGCTTTATTTATAATTTTCGATCCGATTTCAAAACTTCGCTTTGATTTTGAGAAAGTTAAGAAATAGAGGTGATTATATGAATAAACAATTTACTTTATAACTACCTAAGTTTAATTAAATTGTATTTCTGCAAGATAAACTGCTTCTAAACTAGTACACTGTTTATGATCAAATAATTAATTATCCGATATAATTAATTAAACTTTTAAGCACTACCACATATTGATATCTGAAAGGAACAATGCGATGAAACACAAGTTTGTTATTTAACGATAAATGCATTTCCTTGTTTGTATTATGCCAATCAAATCTTAATGAAACTTTATTAGAATCAAGTAAGTACAGTACTTCTATAAATTTCCAAGATATCTGGAATATTGTTAATTACTTTCATAAATATTTTTGAGTAAATCAAAGATATCTTATTGTTGTTCTAAAAGTAAAAATATTCTTTATTGCCTACTTAATTTTTTTCTTCATTACCTTTCAAATGAGAGAAATTAAATTCATTTTGAAAAATGATTTATTTTATAATTTCAAACAAAGTAAATATTAACAATAAATTTTTTTAAACATTTTTATAGGTTGGCATACAACGACAATAAGCTTCATAATCGACTTATTTCATGGATGACTTGATTCAAATATTTTAACTTCATTATTTATTTGACAAAACACAAATTAATGGCGCAAAATTAAAAAAAAAAATGTCAAACATTTTTTAAATTCGTCATTTTATTTATATTTATTTGCTTAAGCTATAATTGTTGTTACAGGTGGAGAAGCATAATACACACATGAAGCAAATCACATCCATGTAAGTAAAACCATCCATAACATTCTTGCATGTGCACTAGCAGATTTATCTAACAATAAATCCAAACAGAACATTTTAACTAGCAACTGCATGTCCATTCATTCCTCAACATAAAACTTAATTTAGCAAATGAAACTAAAACTGTTAAAGGTGAAGTTAAAAGGTTTGCATGAAATTTAACAACAAACAAAATCTTCATTAACTGTAATTGATTCAGCGACGTAACACCTTGAACGCAAACACACTCATCCTAATTAAATGTGAGCTTAGTTGGAATAAAAGAGAGACTAATTTGTGTAATTACAACATTTTGTGATTTATATTTAACTAGAAGATATACCCGACCTTGCTCGGTGTATTTAAATATTTATATTTGAAAAATATCCCTTAAAAAAATTTGAAAATAACTTTAAGATAATGTGTAAAGTCTTTTATAAATTTCTTAAAAATCTTTTTAAATTTTTATAAGAATTACCAATAATTATTAGGAAAACATAAAATCCCTTAAAACTTAAAAATAATCCTTAAGGAAAATTGTTTAAAAAAATTAGTTAATATCTCGATTGAAAAATCGATAAATCAAAAAATGTCAATGTTTGGTCAATGTTAACTTCATGCTTTTATTTGAAATGGATGTACCTTTTGCCTTTTATGATCCACTAACATACAAAGATCTAAAGATTTCTAGTAGTCATGAATATGTTTATATCAAAATTCTATCCGGATACATATAAAGTTTTGATTTGTTTGTGTATCTTCCATTGAAGAAACAGAAAAAAAAATTGTGTTGTGTGAGATTACGCCATGCGTGAATTTCAACCTCCGAATCCGTTCCTTTCAAGGAAATCGAGTTTTCTTTCAATCCGTCTCCACTTTTCGCACCTACTCCACGCTAAAATATTTATTTCCTTGTCAAGATCACTTGAATAATCCCATTCCGCTTCCCCTATTACAAGCTGTGACACAAATGCGTCCAAACAAATTCAAATCCACCCATTTCTTACGTCCCCCTCGACCCCCATTACAAATAACTACATTAAATTAATTTTAAAAAGAAGCAATAACTAAAAACATTCGCACTCGTTAAAGAAAATGTCTCTACATTTATTTCGGTCCGATTGCATATAACAAAAGCCATGAAAAATAAAAATAATTAAAGAAAACTTGAAGAATATAAAATATCAAGACTTAAAAAAATGTAAAAAAGTCAAAATGATAAAATTTCATTTGTTAAAATGTTAAATACCGAAGGCGAAAATAATAAAAAATACCAAATGGTTTTTGTTTTATAAATTTTCCAAAATTGGAGCTTTTGGTTTCTTGATTTTTTAAATTTTAAATTGATTTCGTTTGTTCAATTTTTGAAAATTTTTCGATTTTTCTATTTTCTGCATTTTAACTTTAATAGTCACTTATCACATATCTGATAGATGGTGTTACTTGTTAATTTATAGTTTTTTAATAATAGTTATCTACTTCATTTTTTATCGCAAAAAAAAATAAAATTCACAGAATCTACTTAAAAATACTTTGCTTTTCTAAAACGGTTAAGTAGTTAGGACTTAACCAATTTTCCATAAAGACATAATATATGTGTAATGACATAGATTTTTTGATTTTGTATATGTAAATATGGTGGATGCGCCGGGCAAGTACAAATTTCCCTCCATAAAATTTTCGTTTTGTGGGTTGGGCCATATACAGTTGTTGTTGTTATATTTATTACTCCTGTTGGCCCATCGGGAGCCCCCACCTGTTAGCTTTCGGGATAGGTCCTATCGGAGCAAGTCGTAGCTTTTCGTCAGTGTGCTGCCACTCAACGGTAACACGCCATACTATCCCACGTTAGTTAGTTAGGCGTCGCGTTCAGCAACGTTAGTTTAGCATTACCCTTTAACGGTCGGACCTGTTTGATTATTAATTATGCACGCATTTTTTTTGTTTATATTCCCGGTATAGCCCGTTGATGTTTTAATAGTGACAGAGACATTCAATTTAACTACATAAAAAACAGATTTAGTTGTTTTATAACTGTGTGTTTCGACGTGATATCAACAAGTAAAATCTGTTTTGATTTTCTTTTTCTAAGTTTAAGTGATTTATAAAATATTTTTTTTAGAAAATAAAATCTTTGCACAATGTTCTGATCATCATGAAATATTATAATTAATTTCATAATTATTTTTATCGTTGTTTATTAGTTATTTTATCAATTAAAAAAATAATAATAATATTCCAAGAAACAATAACTTTTATTTTAAAATATTTTGCAAGTTATAAATAAACAAAATTAATATAAAAGAAAAAATAATGTAAAGATTAGAAACGTACAATGTGAAAAAAACAAAATTTTTGGTTTTTAATGAAATTAGAAAGAAAAGAAAAATAAATAAAAATATTTTTTAAAATTAATAATTCAAAAATTTAATTTTTTGAAAAATTAAAAATTTTATAATATAAAATTGTCAATTTTTTATTCTTGATTTTTCTTTTTGGAAGTTTTGAATTTCCAATTTTTAAATTTTCTAATTTTAAAATTTTTATATATAATTGCTTGAATTTTCAACTTAGAATTTCAAATTTAAGAATTTTGTGACTTAAATTTCAAATTTCCCAATTTTTGACATTAAATTGGAAATATTATACTTTTCAAATTTTTATTTTCGATTTCAGTTTTTCTTCTAATTTTTTCAAATTTTCGACTTTTTCATTTTCCATTTTTTGAATCTTCTATAAGTGTTATATTCACTTCACTCAATGCCTAATAAAAATTGGCATAAAATCCACGCCAAAATAAAAAACTTGGCTGTCGTGGATGCTAGATTTGGCTCAAATTTGGTATGAAAATTCCATGTTACAAAATTTGATATTGTTATATTAAAAAATGTAAAAATATAGATAGTCTACTAAAGCCTAAGATGTTTTTAATTGAAAATAAAAAAGGTTTTTAAGGTTAAATAAAGTTTTTTAAGGTGAAACCAAAGTTTTAATGTCGAAAATATGTTGAAAATCGTCGAAAATCGATGGAAATTCGTTGAAAATAGTTTAAAATTGCTAAAAATCGTCAAAGATTCATTGAAAATCGTTGAAATTTTGTTTATAATTCGTTGAAAATCGTTGAAAATTCGTCGAAAATGGTTTGGAATTCGTTTAAAATCGTCAAAAATGGTTGAAAATTGTCAAATATTCGTTAAAAATCATTAAAAATCGTTGACTGTTCGTTAAAAATCGTTAAAAATTCGTCGAAAATCGTTTGGAATTTGTTGAAAATCGTTTAAAATTGTTTAAAATCGTCGAAGATTCGTTGAATCATTGAAATTCGTTGAAAATTCGTTGAAAATCATTAAAAATTTGTTGAAAATCCTTAAAAATTTCTTAAAAATCGTTGAAAATAGTTGGAAATTCGTTTAAAATTGTTTAAAACTGTTAAGAATTGTCAAAGATTCTTTGAAGATTCGTGAGGTTATCGAATGATTTTTGATATTATTGAGTGATCATAAAACGGTTTTTGAGGTCATAGAGCGATATTTAAGGTTATCGACTTGAGTTTTTCAATTTTTTCGACTTTCTGACAAGAAATTTTCAATTTATCCTACTTTTAAAATTTTTTCCACATTGAAATTTTCAAATTTTTCGAACTTCCGACTTGAAATTTTCATTTTTTCCGACTTCTGAGATCGCAGCAATGCGCGACGGGTCAGCTAATAATCAAATAAATATTTTACCATTTCATTATTATAAAATGTGCGGAAATTGGAGTGGAGGCCATCTCCAGATTTTTCTTATTTTCAATTAAAAAAAATCGCAGACTTTAATGGAGTAGCTCTCTTGTAGACATTTTTTGTGATAACGACTTCAAATTTTCAGGAAGTTAATATTTTATAATATGGAATATCCATTCCACATTTGAACTAAATCGAAGATCAAAATTTCATAGATTCAATTGAAATGTCAAAAAATTAAGTTGTTAGTTAACCAAAAATTGAAAAGTTGAAATATTTTTAAGAATTGAAAAATAAAATTTTTAAATAAAAATTATTTTCTTGCATCTGCATGTTTCACGTCATTTTGATGTTAAATATTAAAACCGAATTTTGCTTATTAGTAATAAATTTATAATGAAAACTTTATAACACAATATGTAAAGTCATATTATTAGATAATAGATGATAAAATCTTAATAGGTGCAATAAAATATAATGGTATATTAAGCTCGTATTCACTCACACACATGTGTTTAATTGATATAATATATTTTGGTTAAATTTCATCATTTTATGCACACCTTTTGTGTTTATATTTACGAGTATCTCCAAATTGGGAAAAGAGAAAAATTTGATGATTTTATTTCTTTCTTCTGAGGAAGTAGAGGGATGAAATGACTATATAAGGAATGAATTTTAAAAATTGTACCACATGCTATTGATAATCACAGCGTTTCACACTTTGATAAACTGACACCGGATGGCTCGGGTCGCGGCAGCGCATAAGGTAATCCGAGGGATGTGACTCTGTTTTCCGCACCGTCCACATTAGTCAAACCGGCCTCGGCTTGCCTCTGCCTCAGATGTGTAACCGGCTTAAGAATGGCACGAAGGAAAACTAAATTAAATTAACAGTAAAAACTTTAAATAAATTAGATAAATATCTTCCTCCGGTCTAAGTTTTATATACCAAGCAGAGAATATTTCCTTCACTCTCGTAGATCGTAAAAAGGAGAGAAGACGAATTTAAAACTAGAATTTTTATGGGATGAAACCAGTGCAAGATTGGAATAGTACGGATGTTAAAGATGCAACAATGGCACCATAGCAATAAAAACTAACTATTTTATTCCCTTCTAACAATAATTTATTTATGAGTTGGATAAGCATAAAATTTTATTATCATTATTCTAGTCATTTCCAGTACGATATAAAATCATCTTCGATGGGGGATAATCTCATTTACAAGAAATGCCGAGGGAATTATTTCGAATCAAATCAAATTACAAAACGAAAATTTTAATGTTGGATATGCGTTTATGAGGAAATTTCAATTGTGAATTGAGTGTTAAATTTTATGAAATCCAAATTGCAATCGTAAATGTTAATAGGCCATTTGTGTATCAATGAAAATTTTGAGTTTTACTATATCTACATATTTAAATATTTATGTGAACAATATTATTATTGTTGTAATAAATCGTTCAATATTTTGTTCTAAATTGCTTGTATTTAGTTACGCAAATGAATAGTTTATGAAATGTTGTGGGATTTTTTTACATAGTTTCAAATTATCGATCGAAATATCCAATGACAGTAAAACTTACCTTACTAAATTGTATATTATTATGAAATTTAACAATGAAAATGTGATAAACCTATTTATTTAGTTTTATTTTATTTATTTAGTTTTTTCATTTATTATATAAACGACTTTAATAATACATTATGACTCAAGCGTATAATGAAGCGTTTGAAGTACGTTAGGATATCGCTTTCGATGGGATATTTAGTATCTATGCAATATTGAAAGCTTTATGGATACACCGATATTATTGAAGTGAAATTTGCGTTACCCGAAGTACTGATATAAAAATCGGTCTGTAACATACACATTTTAGCAAGTTGCATAGGTTTATTTATCTTTGCTTTGTCGCTAAAATGGTTGCGGTTTCAAATCTGTTTGGATAGCATTCGATCAGGTTCATCTAATAGATGAAAATATTGAAAATTTAAAGGGACTTAATATATAATCGCCCCCTGCCAGGATTAAATTTAAAATTTTATAACAACTGAAATTTACATATAGGATTAAATTTGCCGAATTGATCTCCGTTAAATTTACGGCTTTCATTTTCAACCCTTTTACGCTAAGATGATTAACGGATTCGGTCCGATGCAATTTACATATCACCAAAAAAACATTAAAGTGGTGAAATTTCAATATATCTGGCAACAATGTACTCGTTTCCAATATAAATATACTAAATCGAAAAGTTAATTGAGAAATTTCCCGAAACAACTAATTTAATATTTAAAATGCTGCTATGAAAACAATAAATTATATTATAACGTATGATTTAGAAATATATCGTCATTTTGTTATCAGCTCATTTCACTAAAGATTTCGAGAATATATTTGTAATTATTTATTTTTTCCATTCAACCAAATTTGAAACTTAATTCGATACCAGTGACACTCCATTAACGTGTCACAACACACGTGCTTTAAATGCTTAATTATTCACTTGTATTATAATGTACAAAATATAAAAACAAATTTTAAAATCAAACAATAGGAAAGTCTTAAATAATTTTATTTGTTGAATAAAACTGTAAATAAATTCTAAAGTTACATAACAAAGGATATTAAATGAAAATTGATCGATAACGTTACAAGCAATTTCCAACAATAATGAATCCTTTGTTTTAATAGGACCTCATTCTAATAATAACCAACAAGTACTTATCAATAATTGAAAATACTGAGGAAATTTCAAAAGAAAACTTGACTACTTTTCATAAATCCTTTGGCCTGTGGGCTTTTCAAAATTTCCTTTTTATTAATTTCAATATTTCATGAATATAAAGAGGGGTACGTGTACATACCCTGTTTCTATACATTTTGCAGAGATTTTACATTTTAGTGGTCGCGCTGTGTAAATTTTAGTGCAGTGTTGGAATAATTGAGTGCATCGAAATGAAAATGAAACACCTGATGCCGAAGGAATTTTAAACAGGAGGGAGATAAAAATTCTACAAAGCTAATTGCTTCAAATTTAAAAAATACAATGTCAGCATTGTGTATTTGTGGCATTTGTTAAAAAAATCTAATATTCGTAACGCAATATTTTGGATCATACAGTCGGGCCAATATAATCGTTCGATTTTTTTTGTAATATTCGTAGATAAAAGAAACTGGTAAAGCGAAGCGTTCATATAACGATATCTGATATATCGGATTGCATATGTCGCAGATAAAATATTATTTTATAAAAATGATTTTTCCTAGGCAATAGTTATTTGAATAATTAGGCCTGAAAGTGGCATTATGCGAGTGCGAGTATGAATATGTGGACTTACGAAAAAGTTTCACTTTATTTTTTAAATCAATAATCGTACATTTTAAAATGTAATTTGTATTTAAGGTATTTTAAGCCACAAAAAGAATCTGTACAGGTCAATGACTCCATCAAACAAATACATACATATGCAATATTTTACAAACTATTTAAAAAGCAAAAACGTTATTTTTGGGATAATTTGCCCCGCATATGGGGCAAGTTTTCTTATGCTATGGAGCAAGTTCCCGGGTTATTTAAATAGAGAAAAATAAAAGTTTAATTAATTTTTATTTTAACCATTGTAACATGTAACAAACATAAAGAAACTTTTTTTTCTAAACTCTGGATAATAATATTTTGCTTTGCAAAGAAATAAATTTTAATTTTTTTTTTCGCTTAGCTCTAATCAGATTCTTCCAATAGACAGTTAATGCACATAAACATTTTAAGCTGATTATTAAATTTACATAAATAAATGTTAAACTCAATTTTGTGCAAGTTTTTCCACACTGGAAAACTTGCCCAAAAAAAAAGGGAAAACTTGCCACAAAAAAAGGCAAAACTTGCCCCATTTTAGTTTTCGTAAATTATTCTTCTAAAAATTGAATTGAATGAATTTTAAATTAAAAAAATAAATATATAGTTTCCTATGTTCAACCACACATACATTAAAAATTTCAAAATTGTGGATCTGTATACTTTCATGGCAAGAAAAAGTACAAAAATATTTTTTTTCCTGTTAACAAACACAGTTTTGCTTAAAATTTTATGTGGATATTCGTTTTAATGATATTTAACTAAAAAAAAAGCCAACGCTATATGTAGCTCGGGACACTAATTAATCGAAAATGGGAAAAGATGCTTTTGCGTAAACTAGCCCCAGTCTCCCATAGTAAACTTTATTACAGTAACAGGGCTATAAAATAACAATATTATTTTCTATAAGCCGACGTTTCGGATGAAATTATTCAGCCATCTTCAGGTTAATAAGAAAGAATTTTCTGTACAAAAATAATGTAGAAAATGCAGTGTAAAAGTATTTTTTGGTACCACTGTTTAAATATTTTTAATAGTTAATAACTCGATTAAGAATTATCATTAATGCAATAACTCTTTCATATTAAATTTAAATTGTCGAATTGCCATAAATAACTGCTTTTTATCCTTTTTGATTTTATACTGAGTACTAGTATCTATAGACCATCGGCTTTTAATCGTTGGAATTAATATGCTAATATCGTGCCAGAATCAACACAATTAAACGGTAAGCACAAATGCAATCACTGGACTATTACAACCATCCTTCTTGTTCATGTTAGTGACATCTTCCTTTCAACAAACAGTTGTTGCTAGTTATATTTGGATATTCTAAAAATGTAATCCAAATATAATTCTTTTTTCTTTATTATTATCAGAAAATAATTTAATTAGAACATTTATCTGCAACAATTATGTATTAGATTTTCATAATTAATTATTTATATTACTTGGTCATTTATATCAATTATAACGAAAGTTCAGTTGAGTAATAATGAATCGATAAAAGGTTAAGAACGTTAAAATGCTAAATTGTCGATATTGAAAAAACTACTTATAAACTACTTATTTTCAGCCTATAAAATAACATCCCTGCCGTTCATTACCTAAAAAGCTTCATGACCCATCTGTGCGGGTTAAAAAATAGTTTGTCTTTGGTCTTTAATTTATATTTAGGGTAATAGTGGGGAAAAATTCCGAAAAAATTCACAACGTTACTAGTAATTTTATTTCAAGGTCATTCAATGATCTTCAAAAATAAATGTATAATTTTAATATTGCTCTAAAAATAAAAATAAATATATAACACCATTTTTTATATAAATATTAGATTTTTCCTTTAATGTTCTTCCATGAATTTTTTCAGATTTTTTGGATTGGTGCGCCCTGATTAAAAATCAATTTTTTCACCATTATTGCGGTTTTTGCAATTTTTACTAATAATTTTGATTTTACGAAAAAAATTACATGACTATGCAGAAATATTTAATTTTATCAATTTCTATTTATTTTATAGCAACTATTTGAGTATATTTTTCTTTTTTGTGATTTCCAGGCTTTTCCAACAAAATTTCAAAAGAATAATGGCAACCTATTCGATAATATTTTTGTGATGAAAAGCTACATACATTTTCAAAGCCCTTAAACCAGTTAATGAAAATCATGCTTTAAAAAACGCAAAACCGGTTAAAATTTAAATATTAGCCCAAGGCGTTTCTTGAAGTTGAAAGAGGTACAACTTGGGAAAATATCCTATCTTAGTAGTACGAAATTATGTATAGCGAAATTGAGGACATCGACCCCGGATCGATTTACTAATTTAATGTGGAATGTCTCCTGTTTGAATAGTTAGACAAACAAGGATCATCCCTGAATAGGGGATTTGTTAACAAAACTGTTCTATTAATTACCAAAATAGATTTGAGGTAATGGTTTCTACGGTATATTGAAAATGGTTTCTACAAATGTCTTAATCTTGGTATTGAGTGTACGAAAAAAATAACTTAAATGTTTAAGTGACATTTCTATATATCATATCTTTCTTTACTGCTCTTATTTATTTTTGTCAGCACAACACAATTTGAAAAACTAGCTCTAGTAGTTGAGCTAGAGTCGCGGAGAGCCGACAACTATAATGTGCTTTAAAGACGGGATGTCAAAAGTTCGAAGCTCGTTAAAGAACTTTTACTCTCTGAGATGAAAAAATCATACAATATTGCGCTACCCTTAAAGTCGGTTTATGTTTTATAAAAAGTACATACAACTTCATTCATAACTGGGTTCCTTAAATTTTTATCTTTTTCTCGCAAACTTTTTCCTTGGTTGCACAAAAACTCCCTATATTGTCTAATTTCCTCTACTCTTGTTTAATGGTTTGTATTATAGCCATAGATGTCAAACGTAGACATTTAGAAAAAATATATGAAAATTAATTAAATCGAGAAGGTAAAAAACGAAAAGATATTGAAATCGGTAAATGAGAACAGAAATATTTTGATTTAATTAAACATTCAATCTTTTTGTTGTTTATTTCATATGTTGGCCGCACTGCAAAGTTAATGGCGCGAACGCTGTTAAATTCTAAACAATTTAAAATGGTTATGAGCACACAGTTGAAATATATAAACATATGATACATAAATTGCACTAAATATTAATTTGGATGAAAATGATTTATTATCAATTAAATGTCTTTCTCAACATCTATCTGACAGTGACACTGGGGCTAAATAACGATACCAACACCAAAATGTAAAAAATCGGGTGCTATAACGAGGCTATTATGAATCCCGTTCGAGTTTCAGAATGGGTATATTTTGATTGCAAAGTAGAAAAAAATGTGTACCATAAAAAAATGTAATTGCGTAAATACATCATCCCTCGTAATGGCTTTATAAATTTTTAAACCTCTAAATCGTCCCGTACAATTAAAATTGCCAACCGCAAGTTTCGAAAACTCATCACGTACCACATTTAAAATTAAACCCCGTGGATAAACTAATTTAATTCCAACAGTTGTGAAATTGTGCTAGATTAATGAATCTCATTGTTATACAAATTACGACCCCCGCTTTCAAAATGGAATTAAATGTGTGTTTCGGGTGGTGACAAGGGGTTTTGAAAAACTGACAACGAATATATTATTGATGATATGTGCGTCGAGGACCTCAATGTTGGTCTGGGGAAATATTTAAAGAATGTCAAAGTGCACTGGGTCGGCAAAGGCGTCTATAATACCACCCGGCACGTTCATCATTGCAATTGATAAGTAAATATACGAAATACAAACAGAAATATTTAATTTAATGAATTCTAAAATACATATTGAACTATTTTTAAATTCGAAATTAATTCAATTTAATTGGAAACGTGAAGTGTTATGTACGTTTTATGATGATTTCAATGAGTTCAAATTTCCTTCATAATATCCAACAAAAATAAAAAGCTGACACATGTTCATTACCTACATCTCATTTTTCTTCTGCATCGTTTTTGAAAGAAGAAATGTCTTCTAATAATTTGTACATTTAAATAATAATGTAATAATGAGGATGGTACTAGTTAATGAAAACTGAAAAGTTATTAAATTCTTCAGCATTAAAAACTGAATACTCAGCGTATAGCTTTTTCAGGGTAGATGTCCCTAAATTGAAAAAAAATTATAAAAGTGTGACAGTATTACAAGTTTTACTTATAATTACATTCCGAGCAACAAATGTTTATTAACTTAGTTATTAAATAGTTTTGAGTAGAAGTTATGCAGTCTAGATAGAATTTTAGTTCTTTAATTTAATATTACAATATAAGCACAATAAAAAAAATATTATTGGAAGTAATTTCCAATGAAACGTATTTTCTTTAAGAATTCGAAAATATAAATAAAAACATCTGATTGGTATTGCAAATAACTAAATTTGATATCACAATTTAAAAATAACGATATCGTTGATTTTCCTTTCATTATTTTGAATTTTTAGATTTGTTTTGTAAACACAGAAGATTATCTCTATGATGACGGTGTTGATTACCAGTATGGGATTACCCTCCGGTGCCCAAGTGTCGCACGAGCTGTTTTATTAATTGATTAATGGAATATTTGATCGGTCACACTCGTGTAATTTCAAAGATGATTTATAAAGCAAGCGATAATTCCCCCGTGACTTAAAAGTGGGAGAGGGATGTAAGTTCAATACCTTCCCCTCTTTACTCCGCAAATGCATATACATATTAAATTTGCAATAACCTACTTTAAGTAAGTGGAACGGCTACCATAAATATGCCTGATTAATCAATATTCGAGTCGCGGGCTTCATTTGAATATTCCTGATGCATTGCTACCTGTTAATGTCGCACTGATGGTGTGGGTTCTTGTTCCGAATATCATTTTCTACGGTGTAAATCACATTTGAGTTATCGCTAGTGGGGTAATTATTCAAATTTCCCGCCGATTTAAAAGTTCATGGAAAATAGAACAAATTTGAATATAAAACGATTTTTAAAGAAAGCAATTCGTCAATTGACAATCCCAATCCAACATATATTATTTCTGTAACGCAGGGATTTTCAACTACCAAGCTCTCGGGCTGTAAACGGCACGCGAAGCAAATCAAATTTTGAAGTAGAAGTAAAAGGGCCAAAAATAAAAATTAAAAAGAAATTTAAAATGTAGAATTTAAAACATAAAATGCAAATATTTTGCATACTTCTTTTACATTTGATATTTTTTGATTAACAGACGGCCGAAACACTTCCATAAACGCCCTTCTGGAATCCTCAATTTGATAAATTTGGATTTAGTTATATTTTGTAAACATAAAATTGAATACCAAATTTTAAACCAGATCGGCGATGGCCGAGTGACTTCGATTGTACCCTTCACGTGGAATTAGTCTAATTATATATAAAACCATTATTATAAAGAAAATACCCACAAGAAAGTTGGAGAGTATTTAACAACAGGTTTATAGTGTTCGAAATAATTAAATTAACAAAATTAATTTGAATCAAATGTTTCCCTTTATTATTTTCATTAAAACTTTAGTAGCCTGAAAAAAAAAATACACCAGGATTGAAATTACAACTAAATTTACAAACACAGGTAATTTACAAAATTGTTTGTACATTTAATAGTAATTTCAATTACTTTTTTTTAGTTCTAATGGAATTATAATTTAAATATCAAATCAAAAGTTTATAGGTTTATAATTGAATTTGTTTGTTCAATTATTTTGAATATGTAAACTCTTGGTTTTCGAATGATTACAATATTGATTATTCGGACCATTTAATTTGTAATAATTGGACAAAAACGATTTCAATTATTGCAGATATCCTATTAATAAAAGTGTGGAAATAATAGCCCATAATAAATTTTCACAGAATTTTCAATAAATATTTCAAGGATTTTTATTTCATTTCCATTACATTATTTAAATTATTTGCAATTTGTATCCTTTTTTTTTAATTTTTTTCCATTTAAAGAACTCGGGAAAACTTGCCCCACAGCCTGAGAAAACTTGCCCCGAATGCGAGGCAAATTCTTCCAAAATTAACGTTTTAGAAAATGTTTTATTCATTGTAGGGACGACTTTCTAATTATTTTATGTTATGTTCACAAAGTATATTACCCACCAAATGCTGCGGCGCTATTTTTTTTAAATCTACATAACAATGCCTGAGGAAAGACTCAAACCGTGAAAATATGCCCCGGTCTCCCCTACTTCCAAAATCTACAAATAAAATTTAAAAACTTAAAAATTTTCCTAGGTGTAATAAAAGATACAGTTTTAATAAGCAAGAATTTTTCGCACAGGTCGACTAATTTTATAATAAATTTATAAAGAAATTTTGAACTAATTTTTGAAATCAATTTTCTCCTCATTTATTCAAATTGCTTTAATAAAAGCACAATTAATACTGTACAGCGTGCAATCAATGCAAGTATTTACTGATTCAACAAACGATAAAGAGTTTTCAATTACAATTATCGACTGGTAGAATCAATATAATATAAAATTGAATTAAAAATGAAATGAAAGAAATGAAACATTTATTTTCTCGTTCGCTTTTCCATCGACAATTATAACAATAGTAAAAAATACAGGAAAATAAGCAAATAACAAAATCAAAAATTTCAAAAAAATCAATAAAATAACATAAAATCTGTTGATTCTTTTATGTTTCATTTTATGATTTTTTTCATTCGTTCGAAATATTTTTGAATAATCCTAAAATTTAAAAAAGAATGTTTTTAAAAAATATTTAAAAATTGACCTTAAGAAAAATTAACATAAATTCCCTAGAAAATAACAAAATTTTCTTTAAAAGTTTTTTAAAGTCAATAAACATAATGGAAAATTGCAAAATTACCTTGGGAAATCGGAAATATCAGAAAAATTCCCTGCAGTATAATTTTTTTAATAGTAAATTGTTAGTAATCTATAATTCTTAATTCTTAAAGTATCTTTGCAATATTTTGCAAAGGTAGAAAATTTTACTGAAAAATTGTTACAATTTCGCTGAACTTTTTATGAAATCGATAAAGCTTTGAAATTTTATTATTTTTTGAATTATTAATTTCTATACTTTCAATGTTTATTTATTGAAATTTTCGGTTAGTAACGCTTTATAGTTTTTCTTTATTCAAGATTTTAACACAGCGATTATAAAAAAAAAGTTTTACTTCAAAAAAGATATGAAATAAAAAAGTAGGCGTTCTTATTTAAAGTTTTTCTTCTCACTTTTCATTATAAAATGTGAATTACCTACCGGTGTATCCTCGCCAAGTATTGTCGGGCCGACTGCCAATAACACTCCTCTACTAAATTTTTTCCATAACAATTTACCCTCAAAACAATTTATTATCACGACCCACATTCAACAAGTATGCCTTACGTGCAACATCAACCACAGAAACTTAAAAAAAAAACCAAAACAACTCGAGATATCTACTTGTTGCGTTAAAGACATTTAAAAATCACAACGATTTGATCGATAAAACCCCCATTGGCCCCCATTATAATTAAATTAACACGCTTTTACTTTAATCAGATTTCTAATTAAAAGTTTCAACTAACAAATGAAAAGAAAAATTATAATCTTGTTTTGTTAAAGGCTAATTAATGAAGCAAGGGGTAACTTACAATAATGTATTAACGTCATTTTAACTCGACACTACAATAAACTCATATACTTCTAAAATTAAAGTTCATCTGACGGTCGTACTGCAGATTTTAACGATTTATATGGAAAAAGTAGAAACAACACTTTCGACTGCATGTCGTGTAGATATAAAATAAATGTGTTAATCCTTTACGGTGATTTGTATTTGTTCCAAAAAGGTGAAAAGTTAATTTGGATAGATTTACTAAGCGCGGGAATCATCCAGTGTGAAATTAATAATTCCAGAGCATTGATCAGTTCATAGTTCGAGGTGTTGGAGGCGGAAACGACCCTTGCCCAATATACTTCGGATGTGGAAATAATTAACGGACGGTATTGGATCTAAATTGTGGCATAGCCACGGGGTTT
The DNA here is from genome assembly GCA_027574865.2 of Coproporus ventriculus. Lineage (NCBI taxonomy): Eukaryota > Metazoa > Arthropoda > Insecta > Coleoptera > Staphylinidae > Coproporus > Coproporus ventriculus. The sequence goes on along the minus strand of JAODAH020021858.1, from coordinate 9,030 downwards.
ATTTGGCAATTCAACATCTACATTAATTATAAATGAGGCAAACAGCGATCTAACATTGTAATTAAAAGGGAAATTTCTTCATGCTAACGGATACCTTAGAAATTAATGGGAAACTAAATTCTACAAAAAACTACATCATTAATATCGAAAGTTAAATTGTATCGTTTAGTAAAACTTTTCATTAACCATATGTGTACGTGTGTGGACTCGGTTATCTTTAGGTATTTTTAAATCCAAATTGCAGATTCGAAAAACACATGGAAAAGTAATAAGGGGAGTTTTTAAACATGGACACACCCTAAAATAAATCTATAAAATTATACAATTTTTTAGAAACAGTTTTTGTTACTTTATTATCAAAGAAATATTAACCACAGCAAGCTTTTTCTTCTGTTCCTAACGCTTAACTCACAAAGGAATTGGATGCAAAGCTGTTTAATTAAAAAGATCGCGTTACTTCAAAGGAAAAATCAAATAAATGAAAACCATGAAACTTTCTGTTTAAGGCGTTGGTTAATTACTGACAAGATAATGCACATGGGTATAGAACTCACATCAATTTAAAACAGTATGTGTGCAATTTAAACGGAAAATTAACATGTCTGCGGTGTGGCGTGTAAATATACAAATGAGACAATGCACGAGGGGGTTGTTCACTATCTTCATACTTAATTGAGTTTGAGTTAGTGTCGCCACATTCACTAATTATTATTTACAAGATTCTGCCCTGTGGATACAAAACATCGTTGGCCTAACTTAAAACAGGTCTAAACCTTCTTACTTCAACATGTGAATAATTTAGTTCGTAAAACATTTCTAAAATTTGAACGATTGGTCAGTAATTTGTTACAACGCAGCTGTAGAGGAAAAGTAAATATTTTGATTGATGACTTATTATTAAGGACATTAATTATTTCTTATATTAAATAGTTCTTTTGGGGCTCTTAGTTATTTTTGACTTTATTTTCAATCGTAAATGTTTATTATTATTATTTAACAATTAAAAAAAAAAAAATTTTAAGTTGAAAGAATTCTATAAAATGTCGGATTTTCATAACAAAATCATAGAAAATAATTCTTTTAAAATACCTAAAAGTTCGGTAAAATCTATAAAGATGAAATTAATTGAAAGTTGTAATTTTTCGGAAACAAAAATTAGTTTTTTATATATGAATTATGTCAACTAAAGGAAACCCAATTTACTTGTTATATTTTCAGACATTATTGACAGCTCCTATTTATTTACGTTACTCCACCGATTTTATTATACATGAAACATTTTTGTTACCAAATATGAAACTACATACCGAGGGATTGTATCATGCGTCGTAAAACTCACACCTCATATCAAATATTCAAATAGAAAAATTAAACGTCTCTCACATAACAAGACGAGGATAGAATTCCAACTAAGCTCGCTTCGAAATTGAATTGAAAACAGTAACGCACAAAAATTCTATACATACATTTACATAAGAAAATAAGAACTCCCCCGTTACCACCCCCTCCCGCTTCTTAAAAACAAATCACCCCATTGCATGAACTGCATGTGTATCATTTTATTACGAAAATTTGTTTGTTTCTCTTTCAGCTCTCACAATGCAAACAGACCGAAATTTTTATTCCCATCTCACCTTAATATTTTCCTTTCAGATTTACAAATAAAAATAGTCATCCAGATGTAATTGGTTTTAGGGATGAAGTACGCCAATTTTTTATTATTAATTTACTCGAAAAAGTTTCGTCTGTTTTAAGAAGAGGTGCGGCGCGCTAAAAAAAACGCGCGCCTATCATCATGTATCTCAAATAGATGTGTTCAGGTATAATAAATCAATGTGAACAAACAAAATTTTAGAAAATTAAGCAATATATTCTTTGTGTCTTATTGTTAATTTAAGGGTGCTTTCACACCTTGTTATATTATATGTATATATATATAGGTATATATTTAAAGAAAACAAAGAGAATATTTTTATTATCCAGAGCACGAGATTATATTTTTGCGCGAGGGCTTAAAATAGTTATATATTATACTTAAAGGAAACAGAAAAGATAATGACAATATTATATAATATATCAAATGTAGGGATATTAGTTAGGATGCCGAATTAAATTTAATAAGCAGAAATCGTAATTATATCAGGAAGATTGCAGAAAATTTATTTTAAGCTTGTTATCTGAATGAAGTACAATCATTGTTAGCACGCAAATTGTTAATCAAATTAAAAGAATCAAATGTTCAATCAGTGTGGGGTAGGAAAAATCCGCCCCTATATGGTTATACTTTTCTAAAAAAAAAAAAAAAAATCACACTCACAATGAAATTTAAGTACAAAAATTATTTTAAGAAGAAAAATTTGTGTACGCACAAATGAACTTATCCTATTAAATTTTAAGAGGGGGTTGAGGTTGTTTAAAATAAAGAGCTTATTTTTACAATGTGTGGGGGTTAATCAGGGTAAAAAAAATTCAAGATGTATGCGGCAGCAGGTGGTGCTTCTTTAGCCAGCCGGCAAGCTAGGCAAAGACAAAGGCAGAACAAAAAAGCGGCTGCACAGAAAGCATCTAAAGCTTCTGACCTCTTACCAAAACCACCACAAAAAGGTCAGTTCCATAATTATACAGACGAAGCTGTTCCGAGATTATCGCGAGTTGAAAGGAATGTTCTAAAACCACCACAGGCGCAACATGAGCGTAGACATAGCACCTCCAATTATCATTTGAAGGAACCCAAAGCTAGAATACGGGAAAGTCCTTCTATTTGTATTCCGGTGCAAAACCATTGCGGTCAAAAAGATCCACATCAACCATTAACACCTTGCACTTTGGTGCAGAATCATCTTCCTCATTCGCCTTCCTTGACCAGTCATTTGCCTCAGATCCTTATTCCTGATAGTGAAGATAAGTCCTTGGAAAGAAGATGCAGTTTTGTAAGGCAAGTGGAAGAAATGGAGAAGTTTCCAGAAGGTGGGACAGGCGTTTTGGATCGGTGCAATCACATCTGTAATTTTGAGATTAAGGATAAAGGATGGGAAAATAATCCCGCCTTTTACAGCGAGTATGACAGGAGCCTTTTTGGTAGTTTGGACTATCCTTTCTCAGAGGTACACAAAAATTAGATAAAAACTTACAATAGAGCCAGCTTTCAAATGGAACAAAAAAATTCGCAATTATTTAAATATTTTCTTTACATTGATGAAATTTAAAAAAAGTTGTGCACATTTATATAAGAGTGATTAAGTAACAAAGCGCAACTTGCTCTTTGAATTTTTTAAATAAATGTTAATGTTTTTATTGTTCCTCTTATGGCTGGCTCTACGTAAGATATATTCCCTGCATGCAATTGTTTTATTTGCCTTTTTTATAATCACACTTCTTTCATTCTTGCATGAACACGGTCCTCTAAAAATATATAAAATGATTAGAATTTCTCACATTTCATATGAGCCAACATTAAGCTTGTTTTTATTTATTTGTTATTGTTTCAAATTCCAATATTGCTTCCATTAAAATGGGAAATGTGAATTAAATCAACTGCACAAAGATTCATCCATATTATTGTCAAATTTAGTTAAAAACGTTAACGTGATTGAAACTTGGGCGCGACTATAACCGATTGAGGAATGAAATTAGACATTCCTGTTAAAATAATGTAGTACTAGTGGATGATAAACAGTAAACACAAACAAAGTATCGGTCTCTATTTATTTTCGCTGCTTCATGAAGTTTTAATAAAATATCAAGAATGTTTGGATAATAAAATTCAAAACAAGTAAAAGTAACATTATTTGATCTTCTAGTTTTAGAAAAATTATATCGTATAATAACTCACGAAATTATATTTCCATTTTTATTGTAACAACCTTTTCGTGTGTCCCAAACTTATTTATAAAAAATAAATAAGTATAATTTAAATTACAATACAAAATACATGGTTATTGTGAGGTAGGAAATTCTTTTATGAAAAAGCTCATGCAAAAGTTCCACTATAATCAGACAATAGAATTTCATTGCGTGAGAAACTTATAGTTGTATAGACTTGTATTTTCCATTTTCTGCATGACAATGACCTTAAGCTTTCAACGAAAGTAAACAACGAGATTATTAAAAATAGCGCACTTAAACTTGATTTAATCCATTCTGATGGAGTTGGTTTCTGCATAACAAACACAAACTTTTAGAAAATTGAGTTTACAGATAGTACACTCTTTTAAAGGATTTAAAATTAATCCTGTATAAAAAGTTTTATTTGATATGTTACATATAACAATGATATAAGTCATAAATTTACGTGAAGTTTAAAACATTTTTTTAAACAATTAACACGGAAACTTTGTATAAATTTTCCAATCAAATTTTCTGTATGACACGATGCTTTTTATATTTTTTCTTACAATTTTACTATTTTGTTTTGAATTATATATTTTAAAACAAGTATTAAAATCATTTCTTTTTCCCAACTCCGGGTATATCGTATAGTTTATAATTATAAAAGTAATTTGAAATATTTAAAATAATAAAATAAATAATTGTAATGATTGAATGTTCCATAGTTATTATTTTTTAAATGTTCTGTAACTAAATAAAGTTGTAAAGAATTACATTTATTTAATGGTTAGAAAAATAAAATATTTCCTGTCAGGATTGAGAATGGGAATATCCGATTTGATAAATTTGAAAATTTATAAGCACCGAGAAAGTTAAAATTACTGCAGTTGTTTGTAAAGGGCATATATCACGTTGAAAAATTTTGGGGTGTAGAAAACTTGAGACATCCGTAATGTACTCCTTTTGGAGTTTGCAGGCTCGTTTGTCTCACAGATATCCTTCTTGAGATAGATATTTTCCTTTTATTTTCTTTCTCGACTACTGAATTCCGTAGACCAATAATAAAAACTTCCTTTAGAAAGGACATGCAATCAGATATTATTTGTTCACTATGTTTATGATTGATTTTTGCTATTTTCCCAACGTTTGTGACTGTAGCAGTTTTTAAAGTTTTTTTTTTATAAAAATATTCATTTCTATATATTTATCCTCTTCTGCCTTTCTTTAATTAATAAAAAATATTTAATGTTCCTTTTCGAGAACTTGAAAAGTTCGTATATGAAATCTAAATGTCTGTATTTTTGAATTCTGATTGGGTTTCATAATGAGTATGTTTCAAAGTAGAAAAATATATTTTTTATATTTTAGAATTAATATATAGTAAGTTATTCAAAAGAAACCTAAGAAATACATTCCACTTATAGAAAATAAAAATAGGGAAAAAAACACACACACAATACATTAAAATAATCACTGCCCTCATTAATTGTATGCCGTGCAATTTCACCTGCGTTTTAATTCGAATTTATCAGGTGAAAAGTCGCAAAACTCACATTTAAAATGCATCAACGGATTACAAACTATGTTTTACTACTTTTCACATCGATTTTACCGTTAAATTTTTGGAATACTTTTTTTGTCGTATTAAATCAGCGAAGTCATTTGATATTCAATCGAGATAATTGCAGTGCTGACCTTTTTTGGGACAGAAAAACGATTTTCCATGGAAAATTTGCATAAAAACCCATTAATTATTCTACATTTATTTTAAGGGAAAACTACTAAATAATAGCGGTCGGATATTTTATGTGTAACCCGACACACAATAATGGCAAATCAACAAGTGAATCTGACAGTGATTTAAGAGATGTTGGAATGGGTGAGAGAGGAATATTATCATAAGGGCTGTTTGTTATCTCAACAAACAATCAAATAGGTTTATATTTTAATGGATTTGTGTAATATTGTTCTGACAGCTTTCATAATTCATAAAGAAGCATGTAATTTTGGTGTTGGTGAACTGGAAAATCGAAAACATAAATTTTGATGTTTGATTAATCACACATTTAGTAAATCTGAAACTGATTTATCTCTATATCTCACAGATCGATGAATCTGTTCCATGAATGCACAATTTCAGTACTTTGTTGAATTATAAACATTCTGAAATATTCACGTAATAACATCTTTTATTGACTTCCTTCTTAGATTTTAATTTATATTTAATTTAAGAACTTGCTGAAAAATACGCAATTATATGAAGAACGTTGATATTATGCATCTAAAGCTTGCAATAAGGATTTTAATAAGTAAAATGTAATAAATCTTGTATTATTAAATTTTAATAATCATGCTTCAATTATTTCCAACGTAACTAAATTTGTTACATTACCCAAATTAAATCTTAAAATAAAATCATATAATATTAACACATTAATTATATAATGATCAACTAAAATTGCCTTTTTAATTCGTTCTGATTATCTGATTGGATATCTGCTTTACAGTGTTGTCACATAATCTTCCTTTTACAATTTCTTCTGCCAGATGAAGAAAAATGATCGAATTATGCAGACTGAGACTTTCCTCATTAAACAGTGTTTCTTAAACACCTTCAATCAGTCGAGATTAATAGGAATCAACGTGAATGTGGTAGAAAATTTCGAAGCCTGTCGGATATCAATCTAGCGAATGCATATCTATCGCATGCCAAGTCTAAGAATTCTTGAGCTCCTTTTATTCCCGTTAAATCTCAGATGTTCTTCAACAGTGATAGGTACTTTCTGTCAGCAGTACGATGTACTTAAATTTTACTCATCATAATTACCATTTATAATGTCTTCCGACATTTGACAGTTTCAAACATTTCTGGATTATTTTCTTCTCTTCTAGGCACTTCTTCAATCGATGGTCTACTAGCCTTATAAAGCTATTAATCTCTAAAATCTTTCTTATAAATTATTTATATTAACTGCGAATATATTAATGTAACATTTTTTTTTTAATCTTGTTAAGGCTCAATTGCATTTACACTCCCACACAAGATATATAAGCTACACATTGTGCAAAACTAAATCCGTTGCATGTCATGGATGCATTTATTTTTAGTATTTAAATAGGACGGATTTTAAAAGAATAAAAACCTTGATCCTTAATTTGCGTCGTCAAAAGTTCAAACTGCGCTTTGTTAAAATACATCAAACTGATATGAACTCGAAACAATGATGTACACCGAATCTAGAATTGATAGCATGCAGTTCCCTTATATTCTTGCTTGTATAGATTTAAATTATTTTTAATGATAAAAATTAAAATAAAAAATCACGTCATTTTAAAAATTCATAAATATATTTAATTCAGATTTTTGTTATTAATAAATCTCAAAATGTTTTATATAAGAAAACTTTTGTTGTCCATGAGATATAATCATAAAATCGAGATTTATTCTTTTGTCACATATATATCTTCATTGTTGAATTCTGAAGTGATCGTAAATCTAACGCAATCTTTTTCTTTTTATGCTGTAGGAATGTAGACGAATTATGCAATAATTTTGAGGTTTGAGTCAACTAATGTCGGATCAGTATGGGCGAGGAAACATTACGCGGTTGCATGTGTGTTGAAATACAACTGACCTCAATTTAATTTATAGCGCCATGCAAAAGGGACGTAAAAAATTATACTTTGCAGCAAGTAAAGGCGCGCACGACCTACACATATTTGATGAGATTTTAATATTCTCGTTTAAATGTAAGTTGAAGACTTCATTAAATTGAAGGAGCAATATAAAAGTCTCATTAAGTAACCTCGTAAAAAAAATCTTTTAGATAAATATTAATATAAAAAAGATGTAATAAATCTGCAAGAATGTAATCTATGGACCATTAAAAAAAAAACAGCAATGTACATACTGAAAATGTATTGAATAAAACAAAGTCAATATACATCATTGTTTTGAGTTTACATCATTTTGATAATTTTAACAAAAAGCAGTTTGAACAAAAACGTAATGACCACGTAAATTAAGGATTAAACATCCGTATAAAAGATATATATCCTTATTTAAAAAAAAAATAATTACATTTTAATTGCAAAACGTGTTAATCTTAATACAAACGCTTGATATTCCCTTTATTCTCATGAATAAGGCTCGGTTTTATAATAAAGTTAAAGTACACTTTAATTTCATTGTGAAATCAGTTCTTGTTCATAATAATAACAAAGGTTTACAAAACGCCTTAAATTATTTTGTAACTAAAATATATTTTAATTTTCTTTAAAGGTACTAAAATAATATAAACCCTCTATATAATTGAGGTCTATTGAAAAAAGTACATACCCCGGAAACGTTACAATAATTCCTTCAAAATTCCAGATTGTAGTGAATATTTTGCAATTTAGAAAAATAAAATTATTTTATTATTCATTGCTTTTAAAATAATCATTTTTTAGTTGTGTTTATTTATTCAATATTTCACTTTTTCAAGAATCAAAAAAAAGTTTATATTATCATAGTTTCCATTCGGCTTTCGTTGGTGCAGTAAATATAATTTCAGAATAAATTTGTGATCTAATATTGGGTTATTTAAACTGTACGGATATTTTGTTATAGCGAATAATCGATATTTACATTTACATGATTGGATATTACCGTTAAATTGCAGGGAAGTCCTTGATTCGCAATTACTGTTGTAGGTGCTTCAAACACAGGATTTAATTGAAAGCCAAGATTGAGTTGTTACATAATTTATTAAAATAAACCAAATGCAACAGTAACCAAACGTCAATCATTTAAAAATGTAAATAATATTGGAAAGATAAAATAGTTTTTTATATACCATGGTACTAACATGGCATTTTTTATTACGAATATGAGTTTATTCTCCCAAGCGAAGGCCGAGGAGATAACCATGCGAGTAATAAAAAATCATTTTAGTGCTGAGGTATATATTATATTTTTTCTGACATTAAAAATCCTGAAATTAGGTTAAATTGAAGTTATGCACCCAACAATATAGTTAGACTCGTAAAGAGATGGCGTATATTTTTCTTTATAAAATGTTAAATTATTAATTTAAAACATGAAATTGATATCGAAATAACTGTTCTCTCCGTTCCTTCAAACACAAAAATTTGACAAACCACATTTTTTTTTAATGTTTTTATATATTGCAGTTATGCAACTAACTATACACAAAAGAA
>JAODAH020021856.1:0-28516 GCA_027574865.2 Coproporus ventriculus | reverse complement strand
TTGATTAAAATAAGATTGAAATATTGAACTTCTTAATAAACAAATGAATAATTGATGTTTAGAAGATTATACTGAATAATTTAGATTGTCTCATTGTCGTATTAATTGTGACAATAAAATATAGATCGCATGTTTGCGTGTAGTAAGGGGACCCTGGCGGCTGGTTGTTGTTGTTGTGGTGGTCCCCTATCAATACAAAATCAATTTGCAGGTCTGCGGTATGCGTGCAGGAATTGAAATGTCAATCGATGAATGAATATGTAACCGGTATGATTGGATGGTAGCTGTTGGCCAATCATAAAACTGGGTCGCATTGCGTTGCCATGCTACGTCGCATTGATGACTTGTATTTCTAGCGCAACTCGCGACAGAGCGAGCTACCTACAAGGACACAAACATTCAATATTCCCATTTAAAAAAAATAATAATAATTTTAAATTTAAATCTACAAGAATATTTTCATTATTTTACACAAATCTATTACAAAATAGTTAAAACGGCGATTAAATAAACAAGAAACATTTACATTGCTAAAGACAATTTTTAAAATTTTAAGTTGCACAAATAAAATTCCATGTTAATACCTGGGAAAACATTAATTCGCATCTCAAATACACGAAAGAAGAAGAAAAAAATACAAAACATACAAATCCGGCAATTAATTAATAATTAATTTACAATAATAAATAACAGATAGGTGAATTAGAAATGGAATTGTGTATAATCATAAATACCAACTATTAATAGAAATAGTTGCCACTTTGACCTTTCCTGAATGTGTATATACGGATGAAATCACATGTAGGTGGTATATTTACAACCGTAAATGCCGTATATGTTTCATAAATTTATGGGAAAATGACGAAATTATCGAAGTTCCTTTTTTTATTCAAATCTTATTTTTATATGAACGCGGTCGGTTGTAACCATCTCAAAGGACCACACATATCCATTGTACTGCTACCGAGTTTCATATTAATAACTGTTGTACGATTGATAAAGTATCTTACGTTGTTATTACAGTAAGAACAAGAAAGTATCATATATCTAAAGAAATATATATGTTCTCTACTAACAATAATTAAGTGCACTTATAATATCTCCAGTTACCACACACACAATGTATAATGTGGTTAATTAATAATGGGCGCATTTTTAAATCTATTTTATTCCTTTATTTATCCCATTCATTTTTTTTTACTTAGAAATTAATTCATGTTTTCGATTAGAAAGGTAGATACTTATCAAACATTTAAAAGACTTATAAATGGATATAATATACTAATTATTTAATTTATAATTTAAAGGTTTTCCCTTTGTGAACAGGAGCAATAAAAATACTTATTTTTTTAATTGCCGACGTTTCGGATGAGTACATTCGGCCATCTTCAGGGCGAATGTTGAAGAAAAAATAGTCTAACAAATCAAATCACATACAATTTTTAACAGTGATCCACCCATAATAAATAATATTAATTTGCGAAAATAAATTCCCAATCCATTTAGAAAAATCATAAACTTTTTAAGAGTCGTAAAAATGCCATTCCTCAAGTTATAAAAACCATTGCTACCACTTTTTATTAGTAAAATGAATGTTATTTGTTAGTGTTGATCACAGGATATAACTCACAAACCCTAATGCAATATTAATTATTTTAATTTTCTAAACATGAACATTACAATAAATTATTATGTAAATGATATCGCTAAGTAACGCAAGATTATATTACAGCAAATATTATGCAATTATATATGGAATTGAAATTAATTAAAGTCTATTTAACACTTGATTTATTTATCTTTCTTCTATCCCCTCATTTAAATTTGTACGAATATCAATTAAAATATCAAAAGAGAAAGTTGGAAGAATTCCTTTAAAATTGGTACTCGTTTGGGGATGATGTGAGTGTTCGAATAAGACAATTTAAAAAAATCTTTTTTGTTGATTATCATTATACGTTGATTTAAATATTAAATGCAAAATGATACAAATCCGATAAAGCATAAATTATAAATATTATGACAGACATGCACGTTCTTAATTTTTATTCATGCCACATATATAATCTAAAAGTGTCAAGTTGTCAGTGTAGTAAGCGACATCCTATATTGATGACCATAATATTTATTACTAATGAATACTTGAACGTTGGAATATACTCCAAGAGGATTTAACGACTTGTTACTTACAATACATAAGCACGACTTTTAGTCATAAATGTTTAATTTATTGTTTATTATTAGAAAATATAAAAAAAACTAGAAACGAAATTTCGAATCTGAACCCTTTAAAAATACACCAGAAATAATTATAACTTCTCCGTAGATATTTATTGCACGTGTAATAAATTTGAATTGATTTCATATTACATTCAATTAGCGTATAGACCTACCACAAAATTCATGTACCCTTCTGATTTACTCATAAAAAATGCAAGAGGTGCGTAAGATGCCCCGAAGTTATAACAATAAATGGGTTATTGACCATCATACCAAGCCGCAGATGTTACAAAATATGAATCTGTATTGATTTCAAATTAATTATACCGCATACTATAAACTAGAATATTGACAGGCGCGGTATATTAGGCCCTTTTACCATCCGCTCGCATTTTAATTTAAAACTCTATGAATGGCTAACAAGTTTACGACATATTATAATAAATTATTTACCAATTAACTATATGGGAAGTAATAAATATTTTCGTTACTATTCCAAATGAAATGTAAACGGCCTTACAGTTATCTATTGCAATTTATCAATTCTTTTAGATTATTTCATAATTTATTGCGAAATGATATCTTTACGAGTTTAATGGGTCAATTAGATGTATTGAGTGTATGACAATTTCAATTTCAAAAAAAAATCTACTTCTAAACTAAAACAGCTCAAGTCCAATTTCTCCAGAAACATTTCACACAAAATTCAAATGATAAATAGGGGAGACCGGGGCTAAACTTCATATGCACCGGTTTTAATTGATCCCAGCTTAGAAGGTACTAGACAGAAATTAATTTATATGTTTACTTGATAAATTTAATGCAGCAGTATGTAATCCATTAAAAACAGTTTATTAAAGATGATATCGTGCATATTTTTTCGCAAAAAAAAAACAAAAAATAACAACAACCATCCTACTTATAAATAATTCATATTTAAATTGACATCATTCAATTCCCCTTTATAATCTCATTATTACAATTTTCTTCGGGTACGTATTATCTCCTTCTCATCAGTTGTCTTCAATCATAAAAGTAGGCACGAACTGATTGGATATTCATAATAAATATTATTATAATACTATCCCTATCTTTGTTTAATTTGTTTTTTTGAATTGATTTGTAAGTGAGATGAGGAATGTGAATGATGCAAAGAAGGAGGATGTATATAATAAAAAGAGTGAGCTTCTGGTGGTAGATGGTAAAGAGATATAACAGGTACTAGTACAGTGGCTACCTTCATTAGTCAAGAGACTGCTCCGTGTGCGGCCTTTTATACATGAACCCTCTTCATGTCTTGCATATTATGCGAGAATAATGTGCGTACCATCCTATTCAAAATTTTTTTATAACCACTCACGCAATAATTAAAGATATCTTTTTATTTAATAAACATTCTGTTTATATATAATCAATCGACTTTTTTTATATGTGAAACTAAAATAATAATAAAATTAAAAGGTGAATGCGCCGGTTTATTCAAACAAATAATTTAAAATCATGAGTAAGAAATTATTAAATCAATCGCTTGGAGAAATATGAAAGAATCATCGATTACAAATCAAAATAATTATTAAAGTCAACACGCAATTTATAAAAATAACGTCAGAAGATTTATTTGTGTATGATTCGATTTAAAAACAATGTAATGTTACAATCCGTATATACGTGCTGGTTATTTTATTTATTTTTTTTTTAAGTTTATTGAGTCCATTACCGGTGGGTTTATAACACGGCGTGCAATTCATTAGAGAAGCTTTTAACCCTAATGTAGATTGATGTGAGATGTCAGTTGTACACGCGACCGCTTACCCAGGTTAAATTCAACCCCCTAACAAGTCGACACACGGGGTATATGGTCTGTGTGTACACATACAACAAAAGGGGGCCTTACTATCAAACTGACCGGTCGGCTTTCTAAGTGATGACACGACCACCGAATTAAATTGAATAATACTAACCCTAATGCATCAAGGGATGATTCGACGAAATAATACACGTGCTTTATATAAATTAAGTAATTAAAAAATGATTAAAAGGAAGAATAATATTTGTTATTTTTATCATCCTAAACATTTATTTTTAAACAAAATTAATTGATGTTAAATACATCAATTTGAAAATGTCTTAAATTGAACCAAAACGGTACCAATAACAAGAATATTAAACGCTAGAAGTAACTAAATGCTTTTGAAGGAAAATTAAAATGAGGCATCAAGCGGAAGTCCATGTCAATTCCTATTTATTTATCTACACCCGCCGCTTTTTTATACCACCCATAAGTTGGAGTCTTATCAAGACTGATTTTTTTTTATCTATCTAATACCCTCAAAAGTGTGTATGGGATGATTTTAGGAGAAAATTTAAAAAGGTTTTTATGTATATAAAAAATAATGAAAGTTCCTTTCTTTTTTTTCTTATTCATTTTAATGACTTTATTTTATGAAAATAATATTTCTCAAAATGTATTCGAAAATATCTTTTGGTAATTATATAGAAGAATAAGATCTCTATTATTCCATATGCAAACCACGAAATCGTAATGGATGTTTTGTCGCCTTATTACATATAATTTTAGGTGCCGTATGCCTATTTAAATAGTAAAAGTCACGAAGTTTATCACACATCTGAAATGATGGTGCCTATTGTTCACATTTAAAAATGATAACTGTAATCTCGTAATTATTAGTTTTGTGTGCAGCCTTTTCTGATGTAATACCCCACACCGACCCTCTAATTTTTCAAATCCTCTCGCGCCGTATTTTAAATAACAAACATGAATAACATACCGAATATTTTCTTTGGGTGAAATCAATGCAACAAATTAATTAACTACTCCGAATTTAATTACGGATCGCATCTACCCAATAATTTCAATTTAATTAACAAAAACCTTAATTGAGCGCAGAATTTTAATTAACATTATGTTTTGTAAAAGATATCGGCGAAAGGTAAGAGAGGGCCACACGCAGCGTAACAACCAAATTGAATTTTTTTTTATCAATTTTGAACGCGTATTATTAATAAAGTTTCAAATTGGATCTTAAGACACGGTGTAATTATTATTATTAAAAACTTGCGTCACATCGGGCCATGTTTATTAGGAAATTTCCACTAAACTGTTAAATGTAGCACTTTAAAATCACATTTCCGTTTTCTAATCATATTACTTCATTTTTATGTAAATTTTAATTTTTTTAAAAGATCAAATATGCGCGCATTGCTAATTACATTTATTATTCAAGCACGGATTTTTCATGTATTACAAAACTATACTATACATAATTCTTAACAATAGAATGCGCTTAACATTTCTCCAACCCACAGATTAATTTAATGTGTTATGCTTTTGACAATTCTGTGCTATTCACAATTATCAACATTAGAATAAGCAATAGTTGTGTAATAAATATTGTAGTTATGCGAAGTTAAAGGTGAATCATTCTTCTATTATCTTGGGACTCTTGGGGGCTCTCACCTGGTGACTCACAGTATGAGCACGTCTTCATCGCGATCTTCAGGTTATATTTTATATGACAATGCGCCTTCAAAATACGTGATGTAATTCGCTTCTATCATCACATGAATTTTAAATCAGATTTATAATAAATATTATTTGCATTTATTGATATTTTTTTAAACCACCAAATAAATATTTCTTTTCACCTTTTCTTAATTAATTAATCAATTAAATTAAATAATGTTAACACAAATACAAAAGATTATTAATTTCGCTAGTGAAATCCATAAATAAAATAAATATTAATAGTGAAAAGTAAATTACACAACATAATTGGCGATTATAATAAATATCATTCTAATTTACATATTGCACTTTCATAAACAAACAAATTAATATCCTCAAGAACATTTCTTATCATAATAGAAAGTAACCAACGAAATTTATCGGCTACGAAGCCGTTCATAAAAATAATTCGATAATCCACATATGGACAAATCCTTTTAAAGGTTATCTCTACCCAAGAATAAAAAAAAAATCATATAATTGTCTTAACAAGATTGCAAACACAAAAAAATAAAATAAACTTAAATTCTTTTTGATTCATAATGTACCTGAAGCGAAAGTTCCGTTAAAATTTTGTTTATCACCTCCTTGGATCCGTATAAAATATTTTCTTTTTGGGAAAGCAATTTCGTGCTTGTAAATATAAAATTAATAACCGAAATACAAAAGCGCGAGGAAACCAATTTTTTTTTTAACTTTTGACAGTTATTGCTTATTATTTAAATGGGAATAAATTAACGTTCTAATTTGCATAAAAAAAGAACGAATTATGTTTTAATATTACATCTTATTGATTTATTATTGGTGGAAACATTTTTTTCCTTTAATCTCGTGGGTGGTTTTTTTTTGCATTAATTATGTTAATCGTAGAAGTTTATGTTTAACATCATGTTTCGATACTACTTAATTTATTCGATTGAGAAATTAATATTAAAAAAAAATTAAAAATTCCCTGCAACCAATTCAATTTTGAAAATAGGAATCGAGCCGACGATCAGACCTACTTGATGATATTGGTTGAAGAACGGAGAAATAGAGAGAAGACAGACAGTACTCCCTCACCACCAAGCGGATGATAGTTTCAGGAGTTTCCCAAGCCCAATTGAGCTACGGTTATTTGCATTTGTCTGGGAAACTGGCAAAATAACCACAATCAAAGATCAAAGGCTCCCAAAAAAGAGCCATGTACCTGATCATAGGCAAGTCCATTGAAATAATTTCAACACAATTCATGATATTGCGTTAAAGTAACAAATAAGAATTTTATTGAAAATAAAATTCAGAAATTAAGTAAAATACATGATTTTAAACAAATCTTACCTTCATTTCCTTCCGAAAAATCCTCTGGAACGGTTTAATCTGCATTTTCCTCCTTCTACGCACTTTATTTGTATTTCTAACGGAAGAAGCAACAAGTCGGTAAAGTAGCTAGCTTCAAATGTTTTATTTCACTTCACTTGCCCGATGCATACCGAAATTTCATATTTCCACGAAAATCTTTAGAACACCATCACTCACGGCGAATGAAACGAATTTAGAAAAGTCCCGGATGCTTTTAAACACAATTGTACTAAAATCATTGCGAAGGGATGATTATAAATTGAAAAAATAAATTAACTGCGCATTTTATATATTCCCTCAAAACAACTTCTTTAAGACTGGCACCACTGCGCATATGCACAATGCAACTTGATCAAAAAAAAAAATTTCAACAAAAATTCAAAGCCTACTGTTCAAATAAATAAAACAATTATCATTTCATCATTTACAAAAAAATGAAAAGTAAAATATTTAATTATTAAATAGAGAAAATAATTCGGAATAAAAACTGTTTCGCGCGTTAAATTTCGCACATGTGGTTTCTATCGTGAAATTTGTTTCGCTCTGAACTATCTGCTTTTCGGCTTTTTGGATAGTTCACTTTCTTTCATGCCTGTCTCGTATGAAATGCGAAACAACCATTTCGCGAAACCTATTACAAAATACTTGCACACTATCTAAATCTAGCTTTATAGATATTTGAATAGATTTTTTACAAATATATAATATCTCCAATGACTCATATTGTATACTTGGTTGCCTACATCTCAAAAAAAAAATTATTCTAAAAATTTTATAAAATTCTCTTAACTGCTGCCTCAAGAATTGAATAAAATGAATTAATTAAACATATATAACCTTTTTATCTTGCAGGAACCTTCTGGAATGATTTTTTTCTTAAATCTTGAGCGTTCCCAGCCGGTCGGTAAAGAAGATGCTTACATGGATAAATCATCGTTTCTTTTTCTCCAGAAAAACAAAATTACCATTTAAATCTCAAAAATTATTACACTCCCGGGGGGTAAAATAACCCCTAATTCGTTTAAACACATTTCTACTTGAGTTCCTTAGGGTGGATAATTATAAATTTGAAAAAAGCGCGCGCGTGTACAACCTACAACATCCCCCAAGTCATCGTAGCACAAAAAATGGCGCGCATGCGCAATACTTCTTAGTTAAAAGAAAAAAGCAAACAAAAATAAAAAAGAAAAGCGCTAAAACAATCCTACCAATTTATAAACACTAAATTAATTAAAAATTAAGAAAAGAAATCTTAATTAAAAAAAAGTAATTTGCATTAGAATCACGTTATCTAGATAATTTCCCCACAAAAAAATGACAAATAAACTAAAACGAGTGTCAAAGAGACTTTTAAAATTTTTTTTTTAATTATTATTATTCAATTGTATACAATGATTCATTCACACATGACTTTGAAAAATCAAGAAATATAAAAAAGTAAAAAAGTATTAATGAGATTAGAACAAAATAATTTTTTTGAGGATTTTTGGAAAGAATTTTTCGTGCCTGAAATATGAGCGGTGAATATTTTGGTGCAACAGGAATAACAGAAACAAAATTATTAAATGGTAAGACACAAATTAATTAATTTTTTTTTTAATTTAACCATAAAAGGTTTATCTTAAACTTTTTTTTATTCTAATGCATTTATTATTATTGTCAAATTATTTTCCAAATATTTAAGATGGAGTTGCTATGTTACCAAAGAACTTTAACCTAATGTGGTAAAATTTTTGTGGTTTAAAATCTAAAAAATAAAATTTAAGATAATGGATGATGAAAGTTTAGATTCTTTACTGAATTACATACCATTTTGTAAATATCATAACTAAATATATAAATTTTTAGGTTAAAATCATTTTAACTAATTTCTATTTTTTTTTTTTTCTAAATTTTTAGATAAAGTTATAGATGATGATAAAATTTCCGATTGCCCCTATGGAGGAGATTGTCCACCAATTTGTAACGATAAACAAGATGTCCATTTACATGGTAAGTTCATTTAACCCCTTAAATTATTAAATTAACACAAATTTTATTAATTTGACAAGTAATTGACAAAAGTGTAAACAAACCATAACCGCACCGTTGTTTTCCCGGATATTTTTTGAATTTTAAAATCAAATTTTAGGATTTCCCGCGTATTATAAATGATTAGTGACATTTGACGGAAATGTCAGGTAAAATATCAAAATAATACGCGGAAAATTCGAAAATTTGATTAGTAATTAAGGATGCATTCTACTTTTTAGACATTTTAACATTCTTTTGACATTTTTTAATTACAATTAGTGAAAGGAAGATGTAATGATAAAAAATTAGAAATTTGACAATTAAAATCTTAGCTCCAGTTGTTTATCGAATTTTATTCAGAAATTATAAAAAGGAAAAACATTATTTTTTATATGTCCATCTTGATTTTTTATTTTGTTCAATTTATTAGATTTCTTTTTTTGGAAATTCAACATAATTCATAATTAAACAATTAATTTTCCTTTTGAATACATTAAACGAATAATTTTTCAAGAAAACATCATGACCCATATCACTCAAAAAAACTTGTATGGCTGGACTTGTGAGTATCTTGAACATGGCCGATGCGAACATTTGAGATGATGGTTCAACCAAAATCGCAGTAATCCGATGTCTTAAAGCTTCTTTGGCAAAACCAGTATTTGTACTGATGATGGGACGTCCAGAACTCAAAACTGATAAAATTGTATCGGGGAAAATATCGTACTTGCAAGGGAGCAGAACCCCAATCGATTCTTCTATCAAAGTTTTTTTGTGTATTGTTGGTAGTTGTTTGAGGAAAGTCACTTGCGATGCGAATGTTTTATCTTTGGTGTAATTTAGGAGTTCGTTGTAATAAATTTTGTTATCGGCATCGCTTCCATTCCCCGCAATGGCTAGATGTACACTATTCCTGATGTTAGATGAACTGATAGACAATAATTCTTCGAAAGCTTCCAGAATCAATTTGAAATTGGAACGTTTTCTGTACGCACCGAAACAAACAAATAGAAAATTTGGTTTAGGTATATCCGGGATTATTCTGGAAATATCCACTGCCCTTTCCTTCCACAATCCCGTATCCAAACAAGGATATAAAACGATAAGCTCCTTTTTAATTCTTGGATAGGATCTACGGAAAACATCCCCCAATCCATCACTTTGAACAACAATTTCGCTAGCATGTTTAAATCCTTTAGCATTCATAAATGTCGGAGTTATTTTCATGTATTTCGTGAAGAAATCCACTTGATTCAACGCTTGAAAATTGGTCACGTAAAAAGTTTTGTAGTTACTGAAAATTGAAAATATGTAAAGTGCTATTGTGTGCACGTCCAGAAAAATTATTTCCGGTTTTGGACTTGGTGGAAAGAACACCATTCGTAACGCCATTATTACCGCTTTAAACATCTTCATTGATCTAGGTAACCACCAACCGGAATAATGTACATTCAAAGAACCTGTTAAGCTCTAAAAAGAAAATTATTTTATGCTTTTACGCGCATTTTTTTTTTTTTTTTAATTACTTACATTCACCTCCTCATAACAATATTTCTGATCGAGATCTGATGTAAATATGGTTACTTTATGTCCCGAATCCTTAACGGCAACAGCTAGATCTACAAAATATCTATCTTCCGGACGTTTTCTAAATTTGTTGTGCAAAAATATTACGTGCATTTTGGAAATATCAACATTATTGGAGCTTTTATCGTTCATATTTATTTTTTCAAATAATAATATTTTTTTGCATGATTTTGGGAACGGTAATAGTGACTGTTACTTTAATGACACACCGACATATAAATAATTCAATTGTTTTCATGGCAATGCTTTTCATATGATGGGGGACGATTCTGAAATTATTAACGAACGTTTGAACAGGGTCAAAGCTTTATTTACGGATCAATTAAGTTTAGAAAGTTTAAATTGTTATCATTTGGAAGGTAAATTAAATTTCTTTTTTATTTCCATTTCATTTTTTTAATTATTTTGATTTTTTTTAGATCGGAACAGTCCTCTTAATGTTTCTACGACTAGGCACAGGCATTTAACAAGGCAAAATTCCGGTGCTATTGCAACAGATAATAGCGGTGCAGCAGTTATGACTATCAATAATATCCTCTCCGGCATTACAAATTCAATTAATCGATTATCAGAATTACATACTTATATAGATACAGATAAAAGACCTAGAAGTAGAAAGAAACGTTTTCGCGATAATAATAACAACAACAACAACAACAACAACAACAACAATAACAACAACAATAACAACATGAATCATAATAGAGGTAAGTTTCTTATCTTTCCTTTAACCAAACAAATTAAATGGCTGCCAATAGAGAAAAGCCAATCACTTACATCTGAGGTACGAAGCCAATGAAAGAAAATATTAGCACATCAATTATAACAGAATAAAGTAAAAAATCTCTTTGTTTCGTAGTAAAATCATTGAGCAACACCGAAATAACGGATGATATTGGCGGTGCCTCCACAGAAAATTGTTGTTTACGAAGTAGCTCGATCGTAAGCGCAAGAAGACGAAGCATAAGCAGAAAACCAGTGAAACGCAAACCAATAATGGAAGAAATGTCTTTCACACAATTCATACCGAAAACGAGAAACAAAGAAGACATCAGACAAAGCAGCAACACATCAATAAAGAAAAAGAAGCGATTCAAGAAAATGCAGAAATGGTCCAAAACTTCCATATCGAAAAAATCAAAAATTTTACCGAAAGATCTATCGCATCCCACCGATAATTTAGTTGAATTGTATCATAATACTGCCGCTAGAGAAAGTGATACTGATGATCCTGATTTGAATGAAACGGGTTTTACATCTACAAAAGCATCAAATTTGGATATAAAAGCGAAGAATAGGAAGGGTGAGATGGTGACACAAATACCCATAGTAGAATCTCGGATTGAAAATAATACATATGCAAGACATGAGAGATCCCTATCACCGATTGAAGAGAATATAGATGTGATGGAAGCTGGTAATCGCACTGATCTTGCGGTTTTTTCTCATAATTACGAAGCGCCTACTATTGCTTCGAAAATGAAACAGGTGGCTCGGGTTTATTTCAGGCAATTTCCTTCAAAAACGATTCCTTTTTGCGCTGCTGCCTCAACTACCCCAAGTCATAATATCGGGATCAACATACAACAAGTCATGAATATCATTAAAACTAGGCAACCGATCAAGGGGATCTCACCTACTTTAGCTCATAACATCGGTTTGGCAGCAGAAAGATTAAATCATCAATCGTTATCTGCCATGGTTTCCTCATTAGGATCCAAAATAGGGTGAGTAGTACGATTTACATAAACCACATTCCTCTAAAAAATTTTTAGTTACAGTAATTTGCCATGTCCAATGATGAAAGCCAATTTTAATTATCAACAGCTACAAGAAATGGCTAGGGAAATTCCAGATGAATGCATTGATGATTTGTACGATGGTGTCGATGATTACAATAAAGATTCTACATTGGACGAACCGAGGGTATGTTTCCAAGAAAAAAGATTGATTTTGGTACATTTATTTGTTTTAGCAAAAAAGTTGGGTGTTGGATCCAGATCAAAGTCATTGTACTTGTATTCCTCGTCAGAATGTTGGTTTTCAACAAGTTATCAGTAAATTTCCTCCGTACACACCTCCACCACCATGTAGTGCAAATCAAAGTCAGGTAAAGTAATCTTCTGAAATAATTTTTGGCATTCGATTCTTAGATATGGATTTATTTTTAGTATTCACAAAAAATTATGAAAAGAAGTCACCAAAAATACAAACATATCAGATCTGTTTATGCCCAATACAATCCGTACAATTACACCAACGCAACAAATCCAAATAATATGAACACAATAAATATGAGTAGCATGAATAACAGTTTGAGAAACAGAAACGATTTCGGAAATGAATCTGTGTGTGAAGATAGCAACTTACCACTTAAAGGAAAAGAAAGAGTTCTCAAAGGTGTACTCATGAATCTCCATAACGAATTCGCTCAACTTGCAGAGTAAGAAATTATTTAAATTACCAACAAAAAAATTAATAAATTAATTCTTTTTTTAAGCGATTATGATAATTTCACAAAATTAGCGGAAACTAAGATGATAACTGAAGAAGAAAGAAGAGAATTGGAACGTTTGGAAAAGAAATTAAATGAAAAAGAAGATGAAATTCAAATGGTTATGTCTTTATATAACGAAGTGGTAAATTTAAAAGAACAAGTGAAAACTTTAAAAGAAAGAACCAGCATGGTGAGTTTAATGGTTGAACAGCAGAGATATCAGAAGAATATGCCTGCGCAACATTATTCAAGTCAAAGCAGATACAGGGATTCTGCAGCTGCCGTGCATTTAACTAAACTTTTAAGGCAAATTCAAACTTATCAGGAAGTTCAGAAAAATGGAGGAAAGTAATAAAAAAATTATTTGGCATTTTATAATCATTTGTTTTTTCACTTATATTTAAACACGTCATAATATGTTGTTTAATGTTCAAAATTTTTATAAACGGCAAAAACAATTTTAAATCAAAATGCACATCAATGATTAAAATGAATATGTTATTACATTTATTTTAGGAATATACCACATGTTTAATAAATTCTGGAAATAAAAATGTGGCTGCTTGTTTTTCATTCTCAACTTTATTTCGGAAAACCTCTGCAAATAAAATTTTCTTGTTTTTTTTTAAACTAATTCTTAATATTTTAAATTTTTCATTACCTATCATGTGTTTCAATTTAATAATGCACATTGCAAAATCATCGAAATCTATTGTGGAATTTTCATTTCCGTATCTGTGCATCAACATGTTCAATACGTGATTGTTTAAAGAATATCCAGCCGAATATAAAGCTTCTCTTAATTCGAAACCAGATAAAGTGTTTGAATTATCTTTATCGTATTTTAAAAATACAAGCTAAAATAAAAAAATAATAATAAGTTAAATATAAAATATTAAATGATTCCTTACTCTCCAATTTAAAACGTCATTCCATAATTTTACAACATTTTCTAAATCTAATCTTCCAGAAATATTTTTATCATATAAAGCAACTAAACCACGAATTACATCATTTGAAAATTCTGTTGATTTATCAACTAAAATTAAAAATTATTTAATATTTTCTTCGTTTCATCAATGTACTTACTTTTCTTAAACAATTCGTTTAAAATTTGTTTCAATTTCATCCAATTAACATAAATATTATTATCAGAATATTCTTCAAAAACATTTTGAACATCTTCAAATGACAAATTCGATTTGTTATTATTTGAATCTATTTCAGTGAAATCATTTACAAAATCAACATGGGCATCATTCTCTCTAAAAATAAATAAATAAATAAAAAAGAAACAAAGTTAAGAGCCATTAAATTATTTAACTTACTGCATATTAGAGTTATGTTCAGAATAAACTCTCAAAAGAAAATCTCCATCTTCATTGGGATGAAAAGTTGTTGGTATTATACAATAAGTTCCTGGATTAAGTTTGAACCTACAGGATATTTCTCTTAAATCGATGTAAGGCGATTCACCTGCAGCACTAGCAGTTTTAAAGAAGCTACGATTCAAAGGTTTTGTAACTTTTTCTTCATCCTGAATCTAAAAATTTAGAAAATAAAAAAAAAAAACAATAAGAATTAAGTAAATCCACTAACATGATAAATAGAAAATCCAATCTTAGATTCCTTTTCACCTTTAAACTTTAAGCGTCGTTTATATTTTTGCATTAAAGCTACAATTACAGTACATTTCCCAGATTCATCATCAACATCTGGTTTAGTTAAAGTTATACGATATTGGGGATTGTTTGCAAAAGTATCTAAAAAAGAAAAGTTTCACAATTCATATTGAAATAAATGAGTGTGGTGTATTTAATGTAGGCAAACAACATTACACCATAAATCTTCTAGCAAAAATTAAATTTTTTTCTGGAAATTTATTTACTTTTATTATTAATGCATCCCCCTGCTGTAACACCCTTTACCCATTGTCCTTCAAAATATGCAGGTTTCCACATTTTCCCTGATTTTCCATCATTTACAGCTGGAGTAATATTACACATTTCCAAAAGATCAAATTTTTTGACAAAATCTTCGTAACTCATCCAAAATTCTCCATCATCATCAAATGTTAAGCCAAGTTTCTTTTTATCTTCTTTACTTATCGATTTCCATTCGTTTGAACTGTTTTAGAAAAGTACATTTAAAATTAAGTTGAAATATTTTTGATTCCTTACCCATCACTCCAAGCTCCTTTCCATTCAGTTTTATTCCCCCATGGATTTCTAATTCTTAAAAGGGCAATTTTATTATTATCTTTACTTGTAAAAGTTGCTTTTGTGATGCTATATGCATGTCCTCGCACCAAACCATCTTTCGTAACAGCTTCTTTAATATTTTCATCAGCCTACAATTTTTGAGGTTATGAAATGAAATTTAATTAGCATTACAACTTACATTAATGCTACATCCCATTAATGATTTCTTCTTCAAACCATCAATGATAATAAACTTTAAATCCGATTCTGTTTGTTTTAAATTGTAAAATTCTTGTATACCACCAGTAAAATCTTCTAAAGCTTCCGCTGTAAATCCACCTTCTAAAGCTTCATATGAACCATGTAACCTAAAATTAATTTTCTTTTTATAAATTCTTCAATTTAATATAATATAACTTGCTTTGCATAAGCTTTTTCAAGTAAAGCACTCCAAAATTCTTCTTTTTCTGAAGAATGCATTGAAATTAATTTTCCTTTATATGTAGGAAGTCTATCATCTATTACAATATCAATCCAACGACCAAAAACCCAAAATCTAAAAATTAAGTTAGGTTAGTTTAAACCTAGGCAGATATATGCTTCTAGGTTGAATGTATTATATTTACCTAAAGTGGAAAATCCCAGCATATTTTTCTTTAAAATCTTGATCTTTTGGCACAACTTTCCAAAACAATCTCTCATCAAGAGTTAAATTAGCAACTGCTGCAATCAACCAACAATCTCCAAATTCACCTTGAACACTATCAAAACGGGAAAATCCTTCCACATGAAATTTTGGATCTTTTCTGATTTCCTAGAAAAAAAATCCATTAAAAGTTAAATTATTCTTTTTTTTTTTTTGGATATAATCAAACCCCAGGTCTCAACCATTTAATATTCTTCTCTGATTTTTTTGTGTAATACAAAGATTTATCATTCGGAGGAAATTGGGGATCTTCAAATAAAGTTTTCTTTTCATAATGAAAATCGCGTAGTTTGTAAAAATCTTGAGGTTGTCTTGATTTAAAACCAGAACCTTCCTCTCCAAACTAAATCAAATAAAATATTTTAATTTAATAAAATTATTAATTTGTAGATTTTTTTACCTTAAAAATTTTTTCTTCTGGTAAAGAATTATGATACATTTTTGATTTATTATTATCAAAAAGTGAGGTGAATTACAATATATCCAATTTATATATTAGCACAATGGGGGGAAAAAAAGATGATAAGAGATAAGGGCCTGTTCATTAGGAAAACTCAACAAATCAATATAGCTCTATACATTAAAAAAATTCAAGTTGTAAAAATCTCAGAGATAAATATTATTTTGAAAATATATTAAAAAATTGATTAGTAGGATTATAATGAACGTGGCATATTAATAGGATAAAGGGACAATGCGTTTTAGAAGGTTTAATAAAAGTCCAGAGGATAATTTTAGGAAAACAAAGAATGGTACTGTAGCAAGTGGAAGAAATGTGGGCAAAAACAGAGATGGGGAAGATTCCATTTAAATTGTAGCTACATCTACTTAATTCTTTGCTTATGAAATGCATCTCACCCCAAACAACTAGTTGTATCTTAAGATCGTACCGGAATAAAATAGAAACAAGATTTTGACATAAAAGTTATAAAATGAAAAGCGCATTTTAAATTTTATTTGAAGATATATACAACCAACATTAACCTTTTCTAAATAAATAATCTATTTATTATTTAAAACAAAGTTTTCTTTAAAAATTCTCTTGAGATTAATTTATTTAAACGATAAATCTTAATCGTGATTGATGGATTTATTGGAAAAATAATTAGTGTTATCTTATCATTTATTTACAATATAAACTGCACCTTACGCATTATCATAAGTATTGCAAAATATATAAATTGATTGATAAATTTTAATAACAGACAATTAAATATAATACAAATAAACTGATCAGATGTTTGATGTTTCATGTACGTTTTGTAGATAAAACTCGAACTCATCACCTTCCACAAATTATAACATAAAAAATAAACGAAATCAGTAACAAGCAATTAAAGAGTTGAGTATAAAGTTTAAAGAAGGGAGGGGAGATAAACTTGGGTGTCTAATACAGTACTTGAGATTTCCTTACTTCACTTGAACCAGTTAGTCATACTTTATCTCATTTTCTTAGAATACTTCAAACTTTGATTTTGGAAATATTATAAATCCATTCAAAATAAAAATTAAAACAACAAAGTAATTTTTAAAATCTTTAATATAATTCTTTAAAATTGTGCGATGTATAGCTGCTTTCTTTTTCAATATAAATATATATATATATATATATAAGCATATTTAGAAAAATATTTTAAGTATCAATAGATATAAAATACATAAAGGCAGTAAATTTTAAAAAATATGAACACAATTTATTTATAAGCACAAAAAGCACCTTTTATATTCGTTTAATATCAAAAATCTTTGTAATATTTGTTCCAAAAGTTTGAAACAAAATTTAATCTCATAAGAAAATCAAATAAAAATTAAATCTCAACTATTCACAAGTTTTTGGTAGTACTAACAAGATTTTTAATCCAAAATTTGAAAAAGAAAAATCCTTTTTTTAATGGAAGCATAAATTATTGTCTGTATAAAAAAAGATTCTTGGAAAATTGAGATTTAAAAGTTATCTTGATATCTCTTGAAATAACAACAATTTATATTATCTCTTAAACATTTTGTAATAAAAATTTTGTAACGTCTCCATAAAATCTGATTACATCAATACAATTTAAGAATAAATAGCTATGTTAATGAATTCCTCAAAGGAAAATAAAGCTTCATGCGAATTCTCCTCATCTTTCTTCTGAAAAACCTCTAAAAAAAAAATCATTAAATTAATTTTATTTCAAAATTAAAATCCAGTAGGGTTTTTGTATATGAAAGAGAACAATGCCAAAAATTTACTTAATATTTTTAATTAAAGAAAAAATCGTCAAAAGTTTCTAAAATCAAATAATTTCTTAATTTTCCTGTTAATAATTTATTTATTTAAGATTGGTAAGCCTTGAATGATCATCCTTGGACGCATGCGCTTCAGCATCGGTCAGTACGCAAATTGCTTGGGGGGGTGCGGGTTGCTACTAAAAGCGCGCGTGATTCATTCTTCAAAATTATAATTTTCAGCACCCAACAATTTAAGAACAAATATGTTTAAACCCATCGGAGTTGTTTTTTGTATATATTTCAGCACCCGTGAGTGATTGTGTTTATAAAACTTTGAATTTTAGTGACTAAAACTGTGCGCGATTTTAAGAACCACCGGTGCTGCCTTCTATACCGACCAACTGTTTCTCCTGCTTAAAATAAAAAGTGGGATAATTTAGTTAATTTGGAAGCAAATAAACATTCCTGACGGATCCCTGCATTAAAAAAGGTAGGATTTACTTAATATACATATTTTAATAATAATTACGATTACTTCTTCGTTTGTGATATATAGAAAACCGTTCTTCAGATCACTTTGCGAACTTACTATTAAATAAGCTATAAACAAGTTTTAAACATATTTTTGACAAAGTTCTCTATGAAATTATATAAATATTAAAAATTTTACCTATCATATGTTTCAATTTAATAATGCACATTGCGAACTCATCGAAATTCATTGTGGACGATTCATTACCGTATCTGTGCATTAAGAGATTCAATGTGTGATTATTTAATGTGTAACCGACAGAATATAATGCTTCTCGTAACTCAAATCCTGAGAGATTATTCGAATGGTCTTTATCGAATGAAAAAAATACAGACTAAAAAAAATGAAAGGAAAAATTAGAATCCAAAATTACTTATTATTAAGAAAAAGTTGTTTCAAGCTTAATGAACCTTGAAAGAATGCGGTGCAGTTGCAGAAAAACGCTAATCAAAGTTAATCAAACAACAAGCCGATTAACGTTTCTGACTTTTTTACTTTACAAGATCACATATATGAAAAACTTACCCTCCATTTTACAATATCACTCCATAACTCTATTACTTCATGTAATCCCAATCTACCAGATTTATTTTTATCCTTTAAAGCTACCATACCCCTTATTACATCATTAGAAAATCCTGCCGATTTGTTAACTAAAAATATAAATGAAATGAATGTTACAGTGCAATGCAGGATTTTTAAGTAAAACTAATGGAAACAACCCGTGCAATTTTTAATTAAAAATGTTGCATTTCACCAAACGCAAATAAATTTAAAGCAAATGGCTTTATAAATTGCTTGATTTTTGTAGGAAAATGTATTGCATGCATTGTGTTAAACATTAATATTTCATCTGAACATGCTTTTAATGAATGACGAGTTGAAAAATAAATAAAATGTCGATATAAATAATTTTCGTGCGTTTTTATTAATGTTCATACGCTAAAATTTTTTATTACTTTCAAAGCAAAAAAAGGTTATTTGCGTGTTAATATCTTTTTTGCATGCAATTTAAACGTACCATTAGAACAATTTAATAACGGAATTTCTTCTGGTTTTGGAATTAATTCTGCAAGTGGTGAATTTTTACAAAACGTACCACAAAACAGACTTAAAAGCGCTGTAAGGAAATTATTTTCATTTTCATCTCCTGTCATGGGAGGAGGAGCAGATTGCACTCCTGATACGTGATCTCTTCTTAATTCTGATTTATCTGTTTCCAAAAATTTAGTAACGAAATAAATTCTTTTGGAATAGATAAATGTTAAGTACTTACCTTTACTAAACAGTTCGCATAAAATTTGTTTCAATGTTACCCAATTAATTTCAATTTGACCATTCGCATATTTCTCAAAAATACCAACGATTTCATCTGATTGAATATTCGATGTTTCTTCTGGTTTCTATTAAAAATAATTCAAAATTAACATACAATTTAATCAAATTAAAATTTAAATGAAATGGTTATAAAACACATTTTCTTTCTAACTTTTTGAATTAAGTCGCATGAGTTTGATTGATTTTTTACATTAAAATATAATTGGTTGCATAAATACAAACAAAATTATTAATTAATGGATGCATGAAGCTTAAAAAAATTAAATTTGTTTTCGTTATTTAATCACATTTACTAATGAAAAACCCAATTCACTATCCCAAAAAGTGATAAATGTTTATTGTCAAATTTAAAATCTGGGAAAATAAGGTTACCACTTAGGTAATAAGTTTTCTTTGACATATCACCTATCAACTGGCAAAATAAAAACAGCGAAAAAAAAAACATGAAAAAGAAACAAATAACAATAAAGCAAAACCCCTTTTGGAATGAAGCTCACCTTTAATATGTTTTTAACCAGGTCAATATCGGCGTCATTTTCTCTGTAAAAAATTCAAAAGAGCATTTAATCGATTTAAATCTATATATCTATAAGGTGTTTGGTTTAATTTAAAAAATTCCAGGTTAAAATAAATGTTGCGCATTGTTTGTCGAGATTTATTACTTACTTTACATAAACACCATATAGAATATATATTGAATGAGAACATTTTTTAACGAGGTAAATGCAATACAAACGAGTTTGCACTTAAAACTAAAGAAATTTTTGTTTGTTTTGTGTTTAAAAAGAAATGGTAACAGCAAGATATTAATTCCTTCACCGACTAGATGTTTAGTATAGCAATTTTAGAGTTAATTAAAATTTTAATTTAAATATTAATTAGTGCAACTGTTTTATAGTTTAATAAAAGCATCTGTATCAAAAAGAAGATTAGTGGGGGGGATAACCTGGATAATTTCCAGGGGGATAAGGGGGCATATTATTAGGGGGATAACCTGAATACTGTTGAGAAGGGTATGGTGGGTAAGGTGCTTGATGTGGATAAGGTGGTTGATTTGAGTAAGGAGCATGATGAGGGTAAGGTGGTTGATTCGGATAAGGTGTTTGATTCGGATAAGGTGGGTGATTCGGATAAGGAGGTTGAGTTGGAAAAGGTGATTGATTTGGGTAAGGTGCAGAAGGATAAGGTGAATGCCCTGAAGGATATGATGTTTGTGTAACCGGGTAAGGAGGATTGCTGCTATGTTGTTTTTGTGCATCAGGATTGCCTTGAAAATTAAATTTAAATCGTGAATTAAACATGGATGCAAGGTCACCCAAAGGTCCAAGATCGAATTGAAAGCCGGGGTAAGTGGATCGAGCGAAACGTTGTGGAGGTGTGGGGGGTTTTGGTGGTCTGTATGATGGTGGTTCATCATCATCGTATTCTTTAGAAACATACTGCATATCTGACTTGTGTTCCGAATATACTCTAAGGAGAAACTCTCCATCGTTGTTTGGATCAAATGTTGAAGGCACTATGCAGTAGGTTCCTGGTGGAAGTTTAAACCGACATGATACTTCTCTAAGGTTTATAAAGGACGGAGATCTGGCTATTGAAGGTGTGTGTTTGAAGAAACGACGGTCTAATGGTTTTGGTACATTATCGGGTTGTGGAAGCTGAAACAAACAATAAATTGTAAGAAACAATATATCAAAGATTACTTGGCATTAAGTTCATACTTACATAATATATGGCAAATCCTATGGTCAATTCATCAACACCCATATGCCTTTGACGCCTTCTATTCTTTTGCATTAAAGCTACAATAATTGTGCATTTGCCGGATTCATCATCATCATCCGGTTCAGATAATGTGATACGATATTGAGGATTATTAGCAAAAGTATCTGCAAAGAAAATGATTAATGGCAAGATTTAAAGATCCCTCTATAATATACCTAAATAATTTCTGCACCCTCCAGCTGTAATGCCTTTAACCCATTCTCCTTCGAAATATGAAAGCTCCCATTTCTTTCCAAATTGCTCTTCATCCATTGCAGGGCTAATATTACAAATTTCCAACATCTCATAACACCTTTTAAAATCGGAGAATGTCATCCAGAACTCTCCGTCATCATCAAATGTTAAACCTATTCTTTCTTTTTCATCTTCGCTTATCAACCTCCATTCTGGTGATCTATTTAGAAAAATATTTTAATAATTTTTTAACAAATTATGAGTTGGTTTTTTACTTATCACTCCATGGTCCATTCCATTCTGTATCATTACCCCATGGATTCCTCAATCTCAATAATGGAATTTTACCATTGAAATGTGGACTCATTACATCTACGTAAGCTGCTTTTGTTATGCTGTATGCATGGCCTTTTACTAAACCATCATCTGTTACCATTTCAACTATACGTTCATCTTTCTGAGAATTAAAATTTTTAATTAATTAATTAATATTTTCATATATTTATTATTAATTATCTTACATTTATACTGCAGGCCATTAAAGAATGTTTCTTAATACCATCTATTATCAAATTAAATAAATCTGGTGGAGGTTGAGCTAATTCATAAACTTCTTGTATTCCTCCTGTAAAATCTTCTAAGGCTTCAGAAGTCAGGCCACCGTTTAAAGCTTCATACGAACCATGCAATCTATAAAAAGCAAAAGTTTAATTTGAAGTAATTAATGTGTAAATGAAAATTTACTTGGCATAAGCTTTTTCAAGTAAAGCACTCCAAAATTCATTTTCTTCTGATGAGCGCATAGAAACTAATTTACCATGATAAGTTGGAAGCCTGTCGTCTATAACAACATCAATCCACCTTCCGTACTGCCAAAATCTAAACAAAGAAAAAAAATATTATTTAGTTCTGGTTGAAGGATATTTAGGTCTTATTTACCTGAAGTGGAATATTCCTGCATATTTCTCATCAAATCCTTGATCTGTTGGAACTACTTGTAAAAATAATCTCTGATTCATGGTTAGATTCGCTACTGCAGCTATTAACCAACAATCACCATATTCACCCTGCATGCTGTCAAAACGTGAGAAACCTTCCACGAAAAAATGCGGGTCATCAACAATTTCCTAATTTAATATAAATTAGTGGTAGAGTAAAAGATTTTTTTTTTTTCAAACTTACCCCAGGTCTAAGCCATTGATAATATTTATCAGCCCTCTTACTATAAAATAAAGATTTATCATTGGCAGGAAATTCCTCATCTTCAAATAGAGTTCCATTATTATAATGAAGATCTCGTAGTTGATGGAAATCTTGCACACCTGCTGTTGTGGTGAAACCAGAACCTTCTTCGCCATACTAAAAACGAGAATTATGAAAATTAAATTTTATTTTAACTAAACAAGTACAAATAACAAAAATTGCATATAATTTGGAAGAATGAAAGAAAATATAATGAGAAAAGGAAAATAAAAATTGTGTTTGTAAGGAAAAAAAAATTGATAGAAATAGTCGATGGTTTCTGTGGTTACTTTGTGATAGTTTGTCATTTTGGATAAATAAATTAAAACACTGTTTTAATTTATTTATCCAAAATGATAGAATAGATTTAGAAAAGCAAGACATACAAACATTTTTTTTTTATATACAAACATATAAACAAAATTATTAGTAAGACAACAAATTACATCCTCTCAAGACGAGCTATTTTGGAGGATGGAGTACCTCAATTGATCCACACTAAGTGTAACGTAATTTTTAATTGCTGAGTGAATTTTAATAAGCTCACAAAAATTTCATTGTTAATTACAAATTATTTTAGTCAAAATAAATGTCTCCATCAGAAGTAACGAATCAATTGATTGCATCAAAATTTAATCGTATTTCTCATTAAAATAGATAGAAAAAAAAATTAATGATAATTATTGCAGTTGATAACATGTAATTTTTTATTGTCTTTATTATTTTTCTTTTTCTTTATTGTTTGTTTGTTTTGATTTTATATAAAAAAAAATGTTATCATCATATTTACCTACCAAAAATATTTTATTTTCTATTCCTGTATAATTAAAACATCTAGGATTGAATTTAATAACATCCTGATCATATCCTTGTTTAGCATTTTTTAAACTTTTCACTTTATTCTCACAAATAATCCCATAACCACCCTCCCCATCACCCTCCTCCTCCTCGATTTCTTCCTCCGATAAATATTTTACAATCACAGCTTTTTTCGCAACATTCCTTAATGCATTCAAAGGCAAAATCGAATTTCTTGTACATTTTATTTCACAATTATCTTCTTCTTTTAACATCGCGACAAATACCGAAACATGCGCGGTTAAAAAAAAAACGCGACCGAAACACCCGGAAACCCGACGCAAACTAATTTTTATCAGCAATTCACGTGACAGTTTCACTTGCCAAGAGGTGGAGGGTGAATTATGATAAGTGATTACATGCCTTGCCTATAAACCAATTAACAATATTTACTTTTTTAAACGAATTAAACATGGATTTATTACAAAGTTGTAATCAAATTTGATGTTTTAATTGTGCACATAAAAAAATATTTAAATTATTTGTATTTAAAAATAAATAAATAAATAAATCAAGGTTGAATACTTTTTTTTCGAATAAGAATTACAGAGGACCTTTTTAGATGTGAGAATAACGGCGCCGATTTTAATCGATTAGATGTTCTCGTACAACTGACCCAATAAGGAAAATGGGTTGTTTTTGAAATTGAAAGGGCACATGCTGTTTATGTACATCAATTTGAATTTAAGGCACGATAACTCTGGAGGATTCACGGGTTTTATTTACATACAGCACGCAAACATAAAAAAAATTATATACTACATTAACTAAAACATGTGGAAATCATGAATAATTTATTAATTTGATTCCAGTTGTAAATTTTGAAGTATGTAGGTAACCATCTAGCAGAAAGAAATTTCAAGGTATCAAACTATTCGGCAAAATAATTTTTAAGGACCGGCCCGACCACTTCCTTAAATAAAATGTTTCTGAGGAGTTTTTTTTTTATTTTTTCCGCAAGAAATTTTTAAAAGATTTCTATTTTTTGTCATGGAAAATATGACACAATCGCCATCTTTCTAAATAATCCTGGAATAATTAGAGCATTCTATTTAGAGTGGAAGCCGATAATTGATTTTTAAGGGACCACTCAACATGACATTTTTATTTATTCAATGTAATTTACGACACAAAGAAAAATCAATCAGATGATGGCCTCCCGAGTTACAAACACTAACTAACCTTTATAAAATAATTCAGTAAGTAATCTATGAAAAAAGAAAAAAAAATTTATGTCATAAATAACAATAAAGATGAAACACACAAAGAAACAAGTCAGGAAGATATTTCCATCTGAAAACAAAATGTTGGGGGGAAAAATTAGATTTTTTTGTTCACTTACTTTAATACAATTAATCTTCTTAGCGTTATTTTCTTTGCATTTTTTCGAACAATCCCCAAACAATCTTTTCTTATCAGAAGATGATAAATTAGTAACCAAATAAACATTTTTAATGTTTCCCTTTAAATTTTGCTCGAATGGTATTTTAGTTGTTTCAATCGCTTTTTTTCCTCCATTAATGGATAACATTGAATTCCTCCTTTGATTAAAAAAAGAAAGTGAAGCCACACGCAACGGTCCATCTTTATTCAAACCAATACCATGAATCTCCCTATAACTATTCGGAGTCGATTTCGAATTTGGAATAACCGAAACATCTTTAACCAATTTCGTTTTGCAAACTTTCTCATTCGTAACTGATTTCTCATTCAAATCAATTTTCTTTATATCTAGAGATGATTTGTTCTCACTTTTTAGAGTCCCATTTTCTTGAACAGTCCTACTAATCGATTTCGTAGCTTTTCTCACAGATGTTGTATTGTGTTCTCTAAGGAACGTTTTATCAAATTGATATTGTTTGTTTGATTGGAAAGGATAATTCACATCTAAATTGTAAGGTGCGGAAAATGGTCTTGTTGTAATTTTATCTGAAACTCCTGATGATTCTTTTGTCATTTGAGGTTTCAATTTTAATAATTTCCTTTCTTCATTTTCTTTCTCGTTGGTTTTTGATGAAACCTCAATGCGTTGCGATTTTTTCATTTTGCCTTTTCCTTCAATTTTCTTTATCAGTCCAGTTACGAATGATGCGAAGAAGTTTCTTTTTTTTTACATAATTCTTTTTAATTTTTCATGTCAGATGACAGAAATGACGGGAAGGTTTGGGAAATTTTTATTGCTAGGAAACAGAGGAAGATCTATTTTGGAAATTTTTTTTTGCATTTCTTTGTTTTTAGATGTACGAAAAATATTTCTTAAGCATCATAATATTATTGTAATGGAATTTAAATAAATTAAACCAAACTGACTTATTCATACGGAGTTTTATTAAAAGTTTTTAATTCTTTCCAATTGTTAAAATATGAAATAAACAAAAGTT
Source organism: Coproporus ventriculus (assembly GCA_027574865.2). NCBI lineage: Eukaryota > Metazoa > Arthropoda > Insecta > Coleoptera > Staphylinidae > Coproporus > Coproporus ventriculus. The sequence goes on along the minus strand of JAODAH020021856.1, from coordinate 1,904 downwards.
ATATCCAGGTGAGTTGGCATTAAATCCACTTGGGACACATCCAATAACACTCGTTTTTTTTCAATTCACTAATTAAATTTTTTCAGTGTACTATTAAATTAAAATTCTTTGGGGAGTAAAAATAATTAAATGGTAAATTCGTATTTAATAACGAGAGCAACCTTTAAGTGGCCAGTCACGTGCTATGACATTCATTAAAATAATTGCAGCTCTCTTGTTTATAAACGCCATTTGACGGTAATAAAATGTCAACTTGTTTCTACCATTATTTGTTCGCTAGATTCATTTATTTAAAAGCGAAACTCTCAGGATGTGGTAATTAACTATTTTATATAAACAATCACATTAGAAGAAAACAAAAAGAATTCCCCCATTTAATTTAATAAATAAAAATGTAAGCAAGGACAAAACATACGATTAAAAAATATTTGTACAAAGAACGAATTCACATAAGGAACAATGCTGACAAAAAATTTTATTAGCGAAACAAAGCCAATAAAAATTGACTTACCCGATAGCCAATCAAAATTAACTTACCCGATATGTTGTAGTGTTCTACATACAAAAAAAATTAATCATTAGTTTGATTTGTAAGCGAAAAAAAAAACGGTTTATCTAACCAACAAGGACAGATTTTATTGTTTTCCGAAATTAATTTTTTAAATGGAAATTAAAAATAATTAATATTTGTGTGTGTGTGTGTGTGTGTGTGTGTGTATTAAAAAGTTTTTTAATGATCAAAATAATTGAAATTCCACTTACAGTTGCTTCCGATTTTCCAATTTTTTGTGCCGTTATAACTTCATCTATCACTTCTTCTTCAACACCATCCCCTTCATCTTCATCTCCCAAAGCTGGATATATATTATCAGTATTCCACTGTGATGGATCTAATTGGAATCCGTAACCATGACCTGACCATCCATATCCATTTTCGGGACCTGGAGGGGTTTCGTAGTGGATTTTTGGAAATAAAGTTGGTCCACTGTACATCTTATAAGATTAATTAAAGCAATTGATTAACTTTCATGTATCTGTAAATTGAAAGAAATACAAAAAATAGCGCAATTTATTAATTGAGTTGATTAAAAAAAAAAATACATAAATTGGTTAAATTGGATGGGATTGTAAGAATTTTACAAATAAAGGATAAAGTTTTATTTTATCTCCTTGTGGTTAGCTAATTTTATCATAAATTATATTTAAAAAAAGAATTTTAATTCGAGGATTTGTTAAGTGAATATAAATTTATGTGTGCCACTGTAATTTAATTTTGATGTCAGAAATTATTTAACGATTCGTGGAATTTATTTATTTTTTGTGTGTTTCTTTCAAATGTTTTCCTTGGACTATCTAAAATAAATTAATTTCAAGTTTTTTGCACGACAGTAACTTTTTTCTTCTGTGATTTATAATATAAAATTAGTCTGAAAGTGCTTTTAACAAACTCTTGATTAAAAAAAACATTTTTTTGTGGATTAAGTAGAAAACGTTTCCAAAAATAAAAATAAATAAAATTTTATGTTATAATTTTTTTTTTTCTTTTTTATGTGATTATTTATAAAATCAAAATTAAATTTAATATGCAATGAAGGCAATGAAATATTTAAGTACACATTTCAGTTAAAAATAGCAGAATCATCTCATTGGATAAGCGATCTTCAAATTTATAATTAAATTTTTTGAATTTCACGGATTATGTTGTCATCATTTCTTTAATTAGTCTTTAAAAATAAAATGTTTAGGTTACGAAAATTAATTTTTTCTTTGAAATTTTAAAGGAATTGATCGAGGAATCAGTTAATTTAAACAGACTAAATAAAGGAGTTGATATATGTATTTAGAAATCTGAGTAACAGCAGATGGAAAATTCAGTTTGAATGGATGATTCAGAGGAAAAATCT
>JAODAH020021840.1:0-16138 GCA_027574865.2 Coproporus ventriculus | reverse complement strand
TTTTCTAGCACTGTTGATATTAAACTCCACGTACATCTAAATTTAACCATATTACTCAACATTTAATATTTTCCGTATTATTTACAATAAATCACCTAAAAATAAATTAAATGCGAAAATGAAATTCCCATTGATTATTCACAAAAAATATTAAAGACACATTTTAGTACATTCAGAAAGAAATTAAAAAAATTAAAAATCCTGCAAATAAAAAAATTAAATTGAAGCAAGTGTGTGGTGTGTGGTGAAATTTGTAAATAAAAAAAAATAAATAAATTAACATTTAAAAATTAATTTAAATGTCGCTAAAATATGTACAAATAAATAAGCATACCTTCTTTATAGCTACCGTTCTGACATTTGGATAGTTACTAAATGACTCCTCGGAAGCCTGCAGAAAGAACAAAAAGAGACTCAAACAACACATACCATCACATGCCAGTTCCACGGCTTTAACAAAATTATTTTCATTATTTTAATTTTTATTTATTTATTCGTTTAATTCCTTTTTATTTTCTGCACATTTAAACACCCATACAGATAATCCAGCTATGTAGGTTGCAGTAAAGCAGATTAAAAGAAGCACTATGCACCCTTGAAATTTATTTTAACCACATATTTAAATCCAACACTTTAATTATATAAAAACCAAAATTAAATTAAAATTAAAATAATAAACAGTAAGCGCACACATTCATATAAAGTTATTTACCATTAATTTCTAGGATGATTTGTTTTTGTTTTTAGCAACTTGCACATTCTGTTTGTTTTTAAATTAGGGAATTTTGAAGAAAATGTGTGAAATCGCGATTGGATGTGTGAATGGGAAGCATTTTTTTTTGGCACGGTTTACTGGAATTAGTGTAAACTACCTTGCAGATGTCTTGTTTCATTCGCGCCGTTGCAATTTAATTGCTCAATAAAATTGAGTTTATAGTTTGTGAGTTCTCGCCTTTTTGCACTCGGACATTTTGGTGGACCGCCAAGGTGTCTTTTATTAGATTAAATTGTAATTGGGGATTTATTACTTGCTACATTTTTATAACAATAAAATTTTTGGGTTATGTATGTCCTTATCATGAACTTGAAAAATTCGTATATGAAATCTAAACGTCTATATGTGTGTATGTACGTCCGTGGACTTTGTTATTTTGAGGTATTTTTGAATTCCTTGTTAGATTTCACTTCTACTACTATTTCTGAGATTTAAATACAAATTCCGCTTCCCAGTTGTCCATCTGATTAAAAAGAAAAAAAATAGGACGGTAATGAAGCTTGTTGTTGATGTATACCAACCCATAAAAATAAAATGACAAAATACTGTAACCATTTGAATTTTTTTATGTATCCATATTTGAGTGAATTTGATTGCGTCACAATTTCAAGTGAAGAAAAGAAAGGAGAAATACGAGAGAGCACTTGAAACGAAATTCAATCTAATTGTGTTGAATAAGGGATTGTTAGGTTAAGATCCCCTTACGCTAATTGGATGATATACGACCGGAATTTGTTACATTTTCTAATATCAAATGACAAAATCTCAGATTCTTTTTTACCTTTGATTTAAAAAAATTTAACGGGCACATTTAACAAACAACAAACACACAATTCGTTTATTTTGAATTAAACTATTTTTATTTTTATGACGAATGTTATATAGTTGCAATAAAATTTGCACATAATTAAAATTTTTTTTCGTAAGTGTTTGTTTTAAGGTGTTAACAAGGTCTTGGAAGTTAATTTACACTTTACAAACAAACAGAAAAACGGTGATTAGAACAAAAATTTTTATTCTTCTTTTTTCTAATTATGCATGTAATAAATTAGATACGTTGCATATTTAATTATAACACACAATTCAATCAGTATTCTTAATTACAATTATCTATGCCCTGTCACATAATACGTTTTGAATTTCCGTACATGCAAGGTTATTTCCAGTTAAGTCACGCTTCAGACTTAATTAGATTTCAATCATCTGGAAATTGTAAAAGCGATAAAAAAAATTGCATTATTTATAATTCGTCAAGTTTTTTTTAACTGTTTCATCTTAGTTCTCATTTAATTGTTCGATAAGTTCCAGAATTAATTAATATTGTTTGATTGATTATTGGGGATTATAAATGTGTACAAGTTAACAGAAAGTTTGGATGCTTATCAGGTTTGTTTTAACATTTAATTTGATAGTGATCAATTGATGATGATAAAAAGTTTTTATTAAATAACTTGTTCAATAATCCTTCAAACAATTCGTTATTCGTTTCACGACTCTTTTTGCGCGCGTTAATTTAAGAATTTAAAAAAACTCTTTAAATTTTTTGAATAAAAAAAAAACATAAAATAATAATAATTTAAATAAAATAAATTAATGGTTACATCCTTACATACCATAATCAGGATCCTTGTTTCGATTTCGGCCAAAGTAAGAAAAGATTAAAAGACCGACAACTAATTATGTAATTGTGTAAGGAATAAATTTATAAAAATTAATTAAATAAAAAAGAACTAGTAACTTTATCAGTAATTTTTTATAACTAATATTATTTTTATTGAAAAGTTCTTTCGTTTGCATGTCACCATGTGGCTTCAAAAAAAATTATTTAAATTCTTTAAATACTTTTTTCATGTAAATAGAGAGTTCCTTTAAATTTTTGTAATAACAAAGTTAATAGTTGACATGGGATTCCCATAAATTATTTTAATTTGTTTTTTTTTCTCTAAAATTGATAACGATAAAAAATAAATAAATAAACTAGAAGAAACAAACATTTTTTATTTCTTCTTAATACATGATTCTATCTTCCTCTCACTTATTAAAACACGAATATTAGGAAAAGATTTTTTTAAATTAAAAAAATGATTAAATTTTTATTTTTCTATCATTTCATCTCTTTCTATTGTATTGAATCCCAAATCATTGTATCTTTCTTCCACGCATTATGAGCCAAAAATTAAGAAAAAAATTTTAAAATCCGAGTTTTTAATTTTTTGTGATTCAAATTTTTAAATATTTTAAAATTGCATTTCCCATGAAAAATATTTTTTTAAACCCAATTAAAAATTAAATGTGTAAATAAAATAAAATACAAACCTCTAAAAATTATTGAATGGATGTTTAATTATTTACAATTTAATTTCACATCAGGTAGAAATATAAATTAATAAAAATCAATTATAAAATGCGCAGTCATAATTAGAAACGAATTTGGTATTGAAGGTCAAAACAATTTTTAACTAGAAAGTATCAAATCAAAAATGTGGGTTGAGTTGAGTAAGTTGCTTAAAACATTTTAGATTACTTTATCTTACTTTATATGAAGATGTGCGCCGAAGCATGGACCAGTAATATTTGGCCAGTTAATTCACACAAAATTGTTGTCAAAGCGTGCTGATGCGTGTCGCAAAGAAGACAAACATATTAAATTAATATTAACAGCAAAAAGTATAAAAATAAAAATAGAATTTTTTTTTAAAAGCCCAATTTTCATTTTTTAAACTTACCTCTTCAGCAAGTGAGACGGGGAATTGTGTTATTGGTCGCACAGCAATGTCATCGATGGCTGCCTTTCTTCTAAAAATATATATAAAAAAAAATAAACCAATTTTGCAAGAGATAAAATTCTTTTCAAAATATTTTCATTAATAAAAAAAAAAAAATGTGGTGCGTGTGCGCCGAATTTAAATCCCGTACTGGTCGGTTATTTTTCTTACTATTTTGATCTAACCTTGAGTCGCGTGCGCGTTCACATTTTAAAAGGATAATTAGTTAATTAAGCCTGTAATTAACTGACAAACCTGTACTAGAATACAAAAAAAATACAACACTTCTCTTTTTCTTTTCTTTTTGTTTGAATTATTATGTTAATTGTCACGATTCAAAGAACTGTTCACGCTTTATTGCTTTGTTGTGTACTTTTAATCGAATCGAAAGGTTATAAATGTAATAACATTCAACTGGTATCGTAAAAAGTTGCGTAATTTTACAATGTTTGATATACAGGTTTATTCGCTTCATCTTTCTTGGAATTAGGCAGCGTAATATCTAATTGAATATATGGTTGCATATATTAACAATATTTTTGATAAGATAGATAAGTGCATCATAAAATTATTACAAAATATAACTCGTAATTAAATTATTATCAAGTGTTCTAAATTCGCATAAATTAATTTTTCTTTTTAAATTTCTTATTTATTTAAGAGTAAGGAAGAAGAAAAACCTTAAATAAAGAAAAAATTGATTACCTTAAAATAATAACTTTAAATATTGGTCCAGATAAGCCTTTGATAATAGCAGACGCATTCAGATGACATCTACCATGTAACACAACACCATTAACCTGTAAAGTAGAAATAAAAAATAAAAATAACTAACCTGGTACGGTAAAATGTAAATATATAGCAGGAGCACATATTTTCCATTTAATTTCACAAGTGAATGTTAAGTAAACTCTTTTTTTATCTACACTCAATCGTACAATTTTGTTATCTTAAAGGAAACCGTGCGGTTATAACTTAATCACTCACAAATTGTTTTTAACACGAAAATAACTTATTAACTTTTATATAATAAATAATTATTTCATGATGAGTATAAATATCTCACAATTTCTTTTTTTATTTAATTTCATTCGATAAAAGTAAAAAAAATAATAACAGGATAAATATATAAAAAAAAATTTATAATACAAATGAAGTTTTTTTAATTAGTTTTATAAATATTTATTTTATGATTGTTTTTATTTTATGAATAGAAAAAAAAATTAAATATAATATTCTTTTGAAATTGGATTAAAAATTTTTGCAACTAAGTTCTGTTTGATTTGTGTTAGTTTTGTGTAAACAATTTTCTGTTTGTTTTCGGCATAAAAATAAATAATTTATCCAAATATTAACTTTAAATATGTTAAATTAATGCAAAATCAGTTTTATTACATTTTAATATTTAAACTGAAATTATAAAGTAAATTTATTTTTTTGTTTTAAAATTAAATGTAGCACTTTCTATTTATATCCTTTTAAAAGAAGAAATTTCTCAAATAATAATGTTCCTTCATACGTAAAATTGCAACGAATTAACTTGTAGGGAATTTAAATGAAGTCGGTACGTTTATTATATAATTGTAAATGGAATTTCCATAAACATTCTAAAAATTTTCGAGGAGGTATGCGGGAAATATTTAATTCACAAAAAATGAATGGAGGGTTGGTAATACAATAATTATTTTTATAAGTTAAATTTTCTGTTACATAATACTAAAATCAGGTATTTCTACCAGGATCAGATAATTTGATTCGCGTGTTAAACCGTTATAAATACCCGTTGAAATTTCTGTACAGGATAATGCACTCCGGCTGAGGTAATTTCAAATACATTAGAGTAAGGCGGGTGGTGATGAGATCGATAGATTAGAACCTTCGGACCGGTAAAGTAAATAAATGCTCAGATTTTATAAGAGAGGAAGAATGGACAATAGCTGGCGCCATCAATCCCGTTATCACCTTCAATAAACCACCCGCGCCGTTATTAATTATGCAATAGAATTTGTCTGGGGAAATATTTGTAATGTTTGGTGTGAAATGATCCTCGCCTTAATTACCTCAAGTATCTCATCTCCAACTTGGATACCACCAGTACGGTATGCCGCCCCATTTGGGTTAATACCGCATACGAATACCGCCATACAGTTACGATCTTTATGACCCGCAAGGCTCAACCCTAAACCTTGCCCGACGCTCCTCTCCAACTGCACCATTAGGATCGAGTGGCCCAAATTGGAATATTTCTTCTTTACTTTATCTGAAACAACAAAAATATTTTTTATTGAAAACGTGAATAGTGGACTTTCTAAAGCGAAGGAGAATAAAGTGCCCGCGCCCTTTTTGTACACAAAGCCACCCACGGAGCATCGTGTGAACGTGTGAGCTTCAAATACAATACACGTAACGTTGCTAGCAGTTGAATGGCAGAAAGAGGCGTAAGTGCACCCAGTGCATAAGAAAATATTTTTTTTTAATTTATTTCTTTGTAACAACATTGAATTTTGTTCTCGCAATGAGTGGAAGTGAGATGTAACGATGATGAATACCATATATTAGAAAGAGATTAAATAATAGAATTTTTGAAATTTCTTCGATTTCATTAATAATAATTTTCGGATAATAATTAGTTAGATTTCATATACGAATTTTTTAAGTTCCTCAAATAGAAATTTAACTTAAAAGTGAAATATAATGTGATAACAGTCCATTATTCTTTCGTAAATTTCCATTCCTCGCAATATTAAGTGTCATAGTTAATATGATTTCATGAAATATTATAGACCCCAAAGCATATTTATGTACCTCTGGTTCATATATAACATCACCAACAATATGTTATGCATAAACTTGCAATATTTTGCACGATATGCATCCCACGTATCTTTAAAATAATAAAATTTCCATTCTACACACACTCACTCCAATAGTTTTCAATTAACTATTTCATTCGGGGAGTTTTCCGCATCAGTTACGCTACACAATGAAATTTATAAAAAAAAAAACTTGTGATCCCTTACATCCCCGATTTAAATAAACTTTTTTTTATAAAAAAAGGGACATGGTGCGGATTGATTGGGTTGGATAGTCCCTGCACATGTTTTATGATTTTTCGCCCACTTTTTTTTATCACCTTACTGATATGGATTTTCTATTGGGGAACGATTCTAGTTCTAACCCGGTAACCCTGAAGACTTTATAACCGGTCGCATTTTCAATTCCTTTTCAATAACTGAATCACATATAAAACTTCGGTTGGGTCTTTTCTTCTTTTATTATTATTATTTCTTTTTTTTTTTGTAGTGGTTGTACTTTCGTGTGGGATTTTATAAAGAGCCATACGATTGTGTTTTATGTTCTTTTGTAAATTGTTCTTTTGTATACTTTATAACTTCAAAAAGAACAACAAATTTATATTAAATATAAATGATTTATTTTTTATATATACATGAAATTGATTAACAATTTATTTATTTAGGGGTTTTAAGAAAATATTTTTTTTGAGCCATGCAGATAAGTTCGAATTGAAAACAGATCATTACAATTAAATTCCTTTGGAAATCAATTTGAGTTTAGCCGCATTCAGGATAGTAAAACCGCACATCTACAAATTGTAGGGTTTTAGATAATTGCTTGAATTAAACTGAAACTGGCTAAGCAAAATCCCTACATAATGAATTTTGGGACATATTAACTAATTTAGAATATTGAGGAATGTATTATACCTGGTGTAATCATATTCTAATTTTAGAAATAATTTTAGGAATATAATTGCCCCTTTTCGGGTGGTACAACGATAATGAAACTTAATGTGCTAAAGCACTTTTGTAAATTAAAAACATAAAGAAAAGGAAAATAATAATCTTCAACTTAATGTTCATTGAATTAATCGATTTTAAATCTTTTTTGTACTATTTACTATTTACATCAAATTATTAATTATAAATAAAGCAAAAAGGATCATTCAGAAAAAAAGTAGTTAAACCAAACAAATAAATTAAATTTTATCCTGATCGAATCCAATCGGAGAAAGCATCTAAATCAATTATTATCTCTGATTGAAAACTCCGGTACAATTTACATTGTGAATATCATTTTGGAAATATATTTAGACATTTGAATTGGTGATTATAATTTGCGGAACATATACATAAGTCATTTTATAATGTTAGGGGTGATGTTATTAAGCGAGAGAATTCCGTTATGGCTGCGCCTTCCTTTGCTTAAATTAATTATACCTGTGCGTTCTATTCATGTTAAATTGCTTTTAGAGGGTGTGCAAATGCATATGCGATTTCATGAATTATGTTAATTTGATCACAATTTTATTGAATACTTACATCTTTCTATTAAACATTTATGTAAACGCGCTAATTGTAACATATTTGATTGATACAATCAGAGCACTAGGAATTCAAATTGACGACTGTACCTAACCACTTATTGTTTGTTGGTAATTAGAGAGAAGAATGAACATCTTCGTGTGACATTGCACGTTACACACATCCATATATGAAACATTTTTATTACATAGGACGTTCATTTAGGATTTAATTGATTTTTGTAACCATTTGTATGATATTGGTGTATTTTTTTATTATTATAATAAATCACAACTATACATAGAATCAATAATTTTTGGGAGTATTTCACATCCTTTTCTTTTCAGCGTATTATTCAAATTTAATTAACATTAAATTGTAATATAAATAACAATTGTGATTGTAGATCTTTTTATGTAGTTTGGAGTGTTTCCTAATAAATAATATGAATTGAAAATATAAGAGGAATAGGGGAAGTTTTATTATCATTTTGTGAAAATGGACTGAAATTGGAAAACTTTTTACTCATTGTCAGCATTTTTGTTTATTCTTATTATGTACGTGTTAAAGTTTATGATTGCAGTGCCCTAAAAATTACTTTTTAGTGTAATGATATTTATGTATCTTTCCCTCAATAAAAATTTATGATGTTGTATAAAATATTCCTAGCAGGGGCTTTATTCAATTTCAAATCATTGTTCACTCATGTAACTATTGAAAATTTCTTCTTTGTTGTAAAAGAAATTCTACACTTCATAATGTTAAGAATGTGCACTATTCATTTTTTATATTTTGATATAAATCAGAATTTTAAGGAAGCTTAGAATACATAATGAGGTACATAAAAGGTGTGTAATTCACGGTAATTTCTTTAAAAGTTATGTAAGTACAATGAAGGATATTTGTCGAGAAAGATAAATCAATGTCTCACTCCTCGGTAAAATGTAGAGCTATACGTGTGCTGAATTTATTTTTTTCTCTCTCTCCTTCCCCCTTCCTACCCATCCCATTTTGTTGTGCTTTGTGTTAGTTCCTACAGACATAATTCTTTTGCCTACGCTTTATATGTGTATTATTAAGAATAAGGAGAGGATTTCATTTTGTTAGCTCACTCAATTTTACTTCAGAGAGAAACGCTTTGCCACCGTTTAAATACAAATGTACGTATGAGATTTACTGTTGAGCGAACACCATAATTATAGGGATTTTTTAGAAATTGCTAAATAATTTGAAGATTCTTTTTTTTGTGTAGTTCGAAAGGGGTTGAAAAATGCAAGGCAATTTTCAGGCTCATTCCATTGCAATAACTTTCTTGGGAAGATTGTGTTTGTAGGCGTTTGAACATTCTATCTACGTTCAAATTTATAGCCATGCTATTACCATTTGTTAGGGATGTTTAAGGAATCAATCAGGATATAAAAAAAAGATAAAATTTTTATTGGATAGAATAAAAATGGTTTAATTTAAAATTATTTAGTTGATCTAAAAGAATAAATTCTTTTTTGGTAATTTAATTTATCAATGTAATAATAATAATTTTTAAGATTGATCAATTAAATCAATCCCTTCAATAAATCGCTCCATAAATAACGTAACTCACCAAGCTCATATTCTGTTTCCTGATCCTCGGCTATGGTTTCCATGGTTCCATGTTTGTGGTGGAGCGACAGCCACTACCGTTTCCGGCTTTAAACGGAAATGTAAAAATCGCTTCATGTCCCCATCGAAACCCATATTAGCCCCATTATTATTATTTTAGTAAAAAAAATTTTTTTCATCACATTTTCCAAGGTATTGTATTTACTATAAACACATTAGGACCATCCCTTGAAAAATAAGATAACAAGGTAACACCCGAGTTGTTTATTTATTTATATATTTATTTTTATTAAAAATTATATAGACAAACAGTTAGATTGAGGTTACGGTTACATTTTTTTCTTGTTTTTTTTGCATGAATATTATTCATATTAAAAAGTTTGGGGGCGAAAAGCAGGTCAAGGCGTTGACATGTTGTCTCTTCCATATAGCTGGAGGCAGATATATGTCCGGGTTATAAAAATAATGCTCTCGGGTCATATCATCATCCAGATTGTACAGAGAAATAAATTTATGTGAAATTTTTTGGGATGAATTTAATTAGAAATTTACAATCACACACAATTTAAACATTTTTATTCAGTGAAATAAAATTTATTTAAATCACTCAATTAAAATTATTAGGTAAGAGATGGATAACATTACCTTGTGGTTATCTAGATCATTACAACTGGGAAGCGGAAGGTCGTGAGTTCGAGACTCGCCGGGATTGAATTTTTTATCTTTAATTTAATCCGAAAATTTGTATTTAAATCTCAGAAGTAGTAGTAGAGTGAGATGTAATAATGGTAGATTGTATGCGTTAGAAAGAGCAAAATTGAAAAAAAGTCACATTTTGACCCCCATGTTCCTCAACAGCTACCAAAATGTTAAAATATTTCAATGTACTTTCTGAATCTTCAATCAGAATTCAAAAATACACACAGGCATTATTATTAACTATATGAACTTATTATCATTCATTAATAACGATTTAAATACATTGCCCGGCGCCGCCACCATTTCGAATACAAAAAGAAGTATCGATTATTATTCCAATTAATACGAGATATCAATATCTATTACAAAATACACAAATTATACATTCAATACTTTCATTTCATCCTTAATTTATCTAAAACACATTTTGTTACAACATGATCCCTTTCAAAAACTTTCTATAAGATTAAAATGACACATTAACATGAAAATACTTTCACAATGAAAAAAAAAAACGAGCACGCCCGTTATTTTTTAATATTAAATCGCTGAAATGTTATTTTCCTACCCTCTTTTTAATTTAAAAATGCTATTTTTTGAAATTAGCATTTTAATCGCTTTATTTGTAACGCAATTAGTCCAATTTTTTAATTTCAATTTAGTCTTGGGACAAGAATAAAATGGCACTAATTTTCACATAAAAAAAAAGAAAAAAGGAAAAGCGATTCATTATTTTAATCAAGTTGTATTAAAATTCGCTGATCAAAACGAAATTGCATTTTCTTACATACGCAAAATTGTGGGGAAATTTATTACGGGAAAATAATTTAAACTTATCCTTTCACATGTATTTTAAGGGCGTTGAAATCCGATTACGTTACAAAATTTATTACATTTAACCGACACCCAGGAGAAGTTTAAAATTTTAAATGGTATTATAATGGGAGGGTTTTAGAGAACGGTATGCAAATTTCTATTTATGTAAGGAGTGGGATGGGATAAGAATAATATTTTCAAAATTAATTATCGCATTTCATGAAAATGTGGGACTAGTTTAAAGCGTCAGAAAATGATTGATGGAATCAAACGATATTTATAGATTTATTTAAATGGATTCTAATTTAAATTTATTTTTATCTTGTAAATTATGATTAAATTGTTTATTGTAAAGATTAATATAACAGAAAAGATGTTAAAAAGTAGGGGAATAATAAAATACAGGCAATGTGTTTCTTTCAAGACATAATGAAGATTTAATTTAAATGTAAAAATATGCAATAAAATTAAATTTTAATAATCTGGTGGAATTGCAATTACTTTATAGTTTTAAAACTTATTTCTGTTTTCACTTATAATAATCTTTATATTACAGTTTTGTTTTATTTTCATTACATTTTAAAATTTATGGCTGCCATTCCCATGGCGCCAAGAAATTTAATATCTCTTAATATTATAAAGTTAGTGCTTTAATTTCTGTTGGGAATCCGTTTATAAATTAATGTATTACTCGGATAAAAATTGTAAGAATCTACTGTTTAATAAGCTTAAAAATCTTTTTTTATTCCAGAAATTTTCAGATTTCTTAAACATTGTACATAAGTCGCAAAGCGTGACCTGTGCATGGAACAACGTCTCGTATTATATAGTGGGTATGTACCTTTAGTCGCCATTTTTTTTTTTTAATTGATGATATGCAACATGCAAAATGTAATTTTCTAGAAAAAAGTAAAATTCGCGCCTGGGTTTCAACGAAAAAGTTAATTGAGTTTTGATAATATTCTTATACTTGGAAGTGCAACGCTCTGTAGAGACGTAACCCCGTAACCTGTAACATTTCGCGTTAAACTGGGTCACAAACAGCCGCCACTAATGAAACAGTTCCAAGGCGTACACGGACTCCAAACTCTTCTTATCTTCCCCGTACTAAATACACACCCGCACTTAAAATACTTTTTCCCTTCCTTCCTTATAAGAAAAGTATTCGCATTCGGTTGTTGTAAAACTTTTTTCGATTTAATTAGCACAAACATTGAAAGAAATAAAAAGAAGGACATTCTACGGTTGAATTCTACGCGAAGTGAAATAAAAATAATAATAGAAAGGTTTAAATTAAAGCTAAACTCACATTTGGCATTGCAGATGACTTATTTATAATGCATGTAACTAGAAATGGATTTCAACTACAAAAACATGATTCTTACTGCTATTACATTATTTACACCTTGGTAAACATCAATTTAAATATAGAATTAGATAAATAAATAAATTTGAACTTCAAAAGTTTAAAAATAGTTGGAAATTTAAAGGGAACATGGAAGTATTTATTTAGCAAATACAAATATGGTTGTACCTCGCTTATTTTCCCGTAATTTTATTTATTTTTAACAACAAAAAAAAAAAATAGAAGAAATTTACTTAATTTAGTTGTAGAATTTTAATTTGTAACATAAATTTGCACAAACACAATAAAATCATTTAATGTTCGCTATAAATGTTGGCTGTGTTACAATTTGAACTAATTTATCATCAATTATAGTTTAAAAATATCTTTTTGATATAAAAATTTTATGCAAATAGAATGTAAAATGTATTCAATAGAAAATCCGGTCAGAAATTTTCCGATCTAAAAATGTAGGGCGCGCAAGATTATTTTTCGTAAATGGCTTTTCGATAAAGTTTTTTTTTCTCTTCAACTTTCTAAACTGAACAATCTCATCTCTTGAACGCTTTCCGTGATAACTTTTATATATCACAAAAGGGTAAACTCAATAATTTATTATTTTATTCCATTTAGTTCATCTAATAAAATCAATTAAATTTATGATTCTAGACTTAAACTTTTTTTTTTGTTAAAATTAATGATTTTTTGTTTCAATGGATAAAAGTGATTTCAATTAAAGGTTTGATAGTAATAAATGTCAAAATTACTAACGAATTCTCTCTTATATTGCAATAACTTGAATATCTGTGAAAAAAAGCATTTAAACCCGGATTTCAATGAAGTATTTTTTAATTGCCTGTCGATTTCAACCATTAGTCCATCACGTTTAGTTAATTTAACTTTGGATTCATCCGTAAGGCACACTTGGGCTCCATTTACCACATTGGAACATATGAATTGAATTGATTCGATTAAACATCAGTCAAATGGAATAAATGGTTTGTTAATAATCTAACGACGAGAATGTTTGAGATGGGTCCTGATTTATGTACGTAAAACAAACTATAAATAGAAAACGAACCAGTTACGAAGAGCAATACCAAAACGAACTTGAAAATAGCGCAAATAAGTAAGGCAGTAACAATTTTCCTTCTCATCCCCTCTGCTCTGCTAACTTTTTAAATTACATTAAAATGGTTATGGGATTCATTTTATTTTTATAGGTTGGTATATATCAATAACAAACTTCATTACCGAACTATTAGGCGGAAGAAGAATAATATAACCTTGTAGTCATCTAGATTATAACAAAAAAATTATTTATTAAAAATAGTATTTTCTATTTTTTTTTTAATCAGATAGACACTTTCTACAGGTCAAAGATAAAAAATCCAATCCCGGCGAGTCTCGAACTCACGACCTTCCGCTTCCCAGGTGTCTATTTCTATTTAAATCTCAGAAGTAATAGTAGAAGTAAGATGTAACAATGCTAGATTGAATGCGACTGAAAGAGGTAGAATAAGAAAAATTTTGAAATTCCTTGGATTAATATTAAAAATATTTCCATAATTTTTTCTTATTTTTTGCCTTGCAATGAGTGAAAGTGAGATGTAACAACTTTGGGTAATAAATTAATTTTTAAAAATGATTCACTTAGTGTAAATGAATTTAAATACATCCATTGAATAATAACATTGGCCAGCCATTATTTGTAATGAAGTTATTCGTGTTCATGGACCCGGATCCTAATATTATTACAGTTGCAAACAAGAAAATAATAACAAATAGCGCGAATTCATAATAATCAACGCAAATTTGTGTATGTAGGTTACTTCAATCTAAATTAGAATCGTTTTATTGCACCAAAATCACCAAAATAAATCTCTAAAAATTTTTTTCTTTTCAATTTTATCAATAAAAAAATATAAATTTAAATGGTTGCGGTACAGTTATGTTCAAATCACACAATAAATTTTCGTTAAAATTTTATAATTTATATGAAACCATTAATGTATAGTTTAGTTTATGGAGTACTGTGGTGAGAATTCGCAGTTTTCCACTTGATAAATAGCCTGTTGTCAATTTAAATTGTGTTCTGTTTTTATAGCATCGATTTTCAATTTTATTTTAAAAGTAATGCAGGAAGGAAATGTAAACCCGCCAGTCTCCCACTTTGTGGGTTATTCGATCAGCAATTTGTGTGCGCCTGATGTTAGATGGGTTAACTGTTTTCAAATTTATTATCATTGAAAAATTTATTTATTTTACTTGTAATTTTTGTTCCATAATATCGAAAATTAATTTTACATTAAATAATTTCATTTTGAATGTAACATACATTTTTTATTTAAATCCTATTTAAAAATTTATAAAAATATTTTATTTATTTAATTCCCATGTAATAGAATCCATCTATCTCTGTTAATTAAATTTTAAATCCAATAAATGTCAAATGGAAGCTTAATATCGTTGTATAAAGGTTTTTAATTGTTAGGCTATAATCCTGTTGTTGAAAAGTTAGGTCAACCATTTCCAGAATTTAAACAACCCCAATCCATTGTGTGGCGTTGATGTCAATTTATCAATGTGTTAGAATTTATGATTGACAGAGCAAAGATATAAGAGCGGGGATATTGTTATGCAGTATGTAAATATTGATTATGGAAGTACTAAATCTACAATTGGAGCATAATGCTCAATCTGATACATTCAATTACATCAGTTTTCTTCAATTTAAACAATAGTATTGCTATTACGTTTATTTACCTTTTTTTTTTTAGTTATTTTAAGATATTAGATGTCACAAACATGTTTAGAACTCAATATATCTCTTCAAGGATTTTTATAAAAATAAAAGATTTAAATTACTTAACAAACCATTTACGTCAATCGCAATAAAAATGATATTTACCAGTTAAACATTGGGATATTTATCCCGATTAATGCTTGTAACGCTTCGTTTGATCTTCATTGCACCCAATTAAAAATATAAACATAATAAATTTGTACCAACAAATATTTTGTATACTTTATTATTACCAAATGGGTGGCCTTAATTAATTCTTCTTTTCATTTTTTTGTTTTTTTTTTAAATCTTCGATTAATTATTATCAATCATCCGAGTCGAAGTGAAGAAAAAAAATGAGCAAACCAGTTTTAGTATAAAGGCGCATCGATTTATTTGCGGACATAAACGAGATTTTATCATCTTCCATATAAAATTAATCGAAATATTATAAAGGAGGGAATTTTGTATACAACGAAAAATTTGTGCTTTTCAATTTTAGGGAGGAAAATAAGATGTGAATGTAAAGGGGTTATTCATAACTCAATTTAAATTTGATTTGTGTGCCAATTACAGATGCATATCGTATGTTATTACTATATTCTCCATTTGCTGTAACTGAAGGGTGAGATGAACTATATAATGGATTAACAACATACATTACATCCTAGCTTCTACCATTAAATAGAGCGGGAAATTATTCCATGAAAACAGGAGAATAAAATTATAAATGGTTATACTGTAAAGTTTATGAAGATTTTTGCACTAAAATTTATTTACATAATTTCATTTCAGAATAAAATTAAAGGAAGGAATCTTTCATGTGTTACACAAGTTGTCAGAATTATTTTTGGAATGTATGTAAAAACAAAATAATCAAAAAATGTTTAAGTAATTAATTTAAAACCTACAAAATAATTTATTTTGATGCCTGTTTCATTATCGTAATTTCATTGACTCGATTGTAACCGCAAACCTCAACATCAAATTATTTTCGATAATTAAAATACACAAATAACAAACCTTTTAGTT
>JAODAH020021755.1:0-10321 GCA_027574865.2 Coproporus ventriculus | reverse complement strand
GAAATAAAAGAGTAAAAAACCAAAGAATTTGTAAAAATTTATATCATACAAATGAACAAATAGGTTACGTTGTTTTATAACCTCAAATATTTGTTGTAAAATAGTTTAAAAATACTAGCTAGCTAATATATGGTGGGCTCCTTTTTTTCTCACAGATGCTTTTGACAATAAGGTTGAGTTATCTACCAATGAACCCACGGAAATAGCTGGAGCATATAGAAAAGATTTACCTTTATATACAATGGACGATGTTTCAAAACATTCAAATGAGTAAGTTTATTTTTACGGTTGCTCAAACAAGTTAGAGTAGATTTAGTTATTTGCTTCTTTATCAGAAAAACTAGAATATGGGTGACATACAAACAAGGAGTTTATGATATAACTAATTTTGTGGAACAACATCCTGGTGGTAGTCAAATTTTGTTAGCAGCAGGAAGCTCAATTGAACCATTTTGGATTTTATATGCCGCTCATAACAATCCTAAAATTCTTAAAATGCTCGAAAGCTTCAGAATTGGAAATATATCAGAAGAGGAAGCAAAGGCATTCACCAGTGATTTATCAGATCCGTATGGCATGGATCCAATAAGACATTCTGCTCTAAAACCAGCAAGTGCAAAACCTTTTAATGCTGAACCGCCTTCTACATTACTAGTCGATAACTATATTACACCTAAGTAAGTAAAATATATAACAAAATGGATATTCTGAGAATATTTAATAAACCAAATTAAATTTTTTATTGTTGAAGTTTATGATCTGTTCGGCTAAGGTTTTCTTTGTATATTTCTTAGTCAAATGAATTGAAAATTTTGTTGTATTGTTTCAAAGTTTTTAATAAATTTTTTG
The DNA here is from genome assembly GCA_027574865.2 of Coproporus ventriculus. Taxonomy (NCBI): domain Eukaryota; kingdom Metazoa; phylum Arthropoda; class Insecta; order Coleoptera; family Staphylinidae; genus Coproporus; species Coproporus ventriculus. Next base: position 9,472 of record JAODAH020021755.1, on the reverse strand, counting down.
TATGTGCAATATTATTGAACTATTTAACTAGTTTGCTTAGTTGATTATATTATCTAATGGAGTAAAAACGTAAACAAGGAAAATAAATTTTGTGAAGATGGCTTGTGATAATGCTCAAATGTATCCAGGTCTTGTTTTTTAATTATTTGAAAATTAAGGGTTTTCTAAATTTCTATGCAGAATAAAATAAATGAAGTTATTTCAATTGATATTAAATTTGCTATTCATGTATACTTGTGCCGTTTGTCTAACCCCTTTCAGTTTTGCTTATCTAACACTTTGATGAAAATCAAATTTTTAATTTTAATGAATATAAATGCTTGTACTTATATATTAACATAAACACTGTTAACAGGCTCTCAGTAGGCTGTCAATTGTCCTTGATCAAGAACTTAATGTCAAAATTTTGTAAATCTACTGACAGCCTGTTGACATCAAGCAGTCGTAAAATCGCTCGAAGGTTTGAAAATTTTGATATCAAATCCTGATTAGTGACTTCAAAAACCTCCTTACGCCAAGTATCATCTAGATCCCTACATTTCTCAATCAGTGAGGTCTAATTGATCATCTAATGACAGCCTATCAACAGCTGTCAAGTCATGACATCAAGATTTTGATATCAATATCCAAAATCCTGATTATGATATCAAAATTTTGATAAGTAACCTCAAGAATCTCTTACACCAAATTTCATCTGGATCCCTGCTCTTCTCAATCAGTGAGATGAAAATTAACGGTCTACTGACAGCCGATATTAAAATTTTCACCTCGTTTTCCTTATCAGCAACCCCAAAAACATCTTCATACCAAATTTTTTTAATGCATTGAATTCTTTTTGTGAGGTTATGTTATTTTTCTTTTAGTGAATTATTTTATGTAAGAAATCATCTACCAGTCCCATTAGTTGACCCACAAACATACGAATTAGAAATCGAATGTGAAGACAAATCAAAAACTGTCACTTTTACATTGGACGATCTTAAAAAATTTCCAAAGCATTCCATAACTGCTACAATCATGTGTGCCGGAAATAGAAGAGGAGAAATGACAAAGGTACTAAATTAAATACAAAATAAGAACTTGCTTAACATTCAAATGTGAAGAACAAAATTACAATTTTAGGTTAAACCAGTGAAAGGATTGTATTGGAAAAATGCAGCAGTAGGTAATGCGGAATGGTCAGGAGCAAGGTTAAGAGATGTATTAAAAGCTGCCGGAATTACCGAAGATGATAAGTATGAACATATACATGTAAGTACATTCAAGCAAGTGAAAGACTTAAACTAAGAAGCATATATTCATCTATTTGGGGTTCAACTGGAAGTAACTGTTACATCATCATCTGCATTGAAGATATAATTTGCTTTTTATATTAAACAGAATACTAAAAGCATGTTAGTTGTTTTTCTGGGAGGAGATTGTGGATCACTGAAGATAATTGAAATTTTTCCACTTTGGTGGTGGCTTTTTAATCATTTCTGTTGTTGAGCGTTGACCGATTTAGTTGATACAATGCTATTTTTATATTATTGGAATTTAGTTTGAAGGGTTGGATACAGATCCAACAAATGTTCCATATGGTGCATCTGTTCCATTCTGGAAGGCAGTCGATAAGAGATGTGATGTCATTTTAGCATATGAAATGAACGGTGTGCCTATACCAAGAGATCATGGATATCCAGTTCGAGTGATTGTACCGGGTGTCGTCGGAGCAAGAAATGTTAAATGGTTAGGTAAGACTATTTGTTTTTAGTTTTAATACATGAATGCTTGGAAAATTCAAACATGGAAAATGTTATGTAATTTCTAACACACTCAGTGACACAAGCTAAATATAATCATTGGTTACTGTTTATCCTAGTAATGTTTGCACGAGTGCTTTCTTAACTGGTTTTGTATATACATATTGCCATACATTGATTAACATCAGACACATTTAGCAATTTTTCCTGTTTAAAGCCGTATATTTTTCTGTATTAATTTCTGTTTTCAATACTTAATCTGTTCAATGTTTTCTTTATAATTTTTAGGGAAAATATTGTTATCACAGGAAGAAAGCAATTCCCACTGGCAACAAAATGATTACAAAGGATTTTCTCCGAGTGTCGATTGGGATACTGTTGATTTTACAAAATCTCCTGCCATACAAGAATTGCCAGTTATTTCATCAATTTGCCGTCCAATCGCAAATGAGACAGTAACAGTGGTTGATGGCCACATAACAGTACAAGGTAAGTTTCTAACTTCTAAATGTGGGAAAGGGTAATTAAAAAACATTTGTTCGAAATGGTTTGATTGATAAGAGGTCAAATGTGGCAAAACTCTGCAAAAAACAAAAGATGTTATAGCAATTTAAAAGTTGCAAAAATTTCATTGGAATTTTATTTATTTAAATTTAGAATTAATTAAAATCATATTGGTTTTATTCATTTAAAGGTTATGCTTGGTCTGGAGGAGGTCAAAAAATTGTTCGTGTTGATGTTACAATTGACAATGGAGAAACATGGCACGTAGCTAATTTTGACGCTCAGGACACACATTCACCTCCACAACATTGGGCATGGACTTTATGGTCTGTCAAAATTCCAGTACCTAAAGGAACTAAGAAGGTAAAAAAATAAGAAGAAAAAAAATTAAAATAAATAGTAATTACTTATACACTCACTCTATTCAGGTTGAAATTTGGTCAAAAGCTGTCGATTCTGCTTACAACACTCAACCGGAATCCTTCAAGAATATTTGGAATTTACGAGGTGTCCTATCTAACGCCTACCATAGAGTTCCAATTAACTTAAAATGTTGAAAATGTGTTAAATAAAATTAATAAAAAAAAAGAACGACTTAGTTTTTATAAAACATTTCCATATAACTTTATTTATAATTCAATTTTTTCTAAAACAACTACCCAACGATTCAATTAAATACAAAAATGATCACAATAAAATTAACTAGTAGCTTATAGCTTATTTTATTCCCTAGGGATAAAAATTTTCAAGCCTTTCCCTTAATTATATTTTCTGCCAATAGGGTTCCATATAATTTCAAATACATTCTCAAAAAATTATTTGAATCAATTAAACTAGTACACTGACTATTCAAAAAATATGATTAATGTATCATCAAACTATACATTTTTAATACTACAAGTACCTTTATACCATGAACAATATAGAGATGATGCTGATGATAAGTTGGAATCATAGAACGGAATATTACTGTCTCAAAATGAATGTAGTGTAAATTATTTACATTAAAAATACTTGTGTACGAGACAGTAAAGTATTAAAAGCATTTTTCACAATCTTACATCTAAGTGTTGTGGGTGTTTTCAATTAAAAATATTTACATGTAGGAAAAAACTGCTAATCTTGGACACAGAATCAACATCAAATTTTTAAGATTGGTTTGGGTGTAAGGATGCGTATATTGGGGCCGCTTTTGCTTTGGCTAGTTCCGAGGCGTTCTTGGCAGCATCTTTTAATTTGCTGGTTGCTGTCATTGCTGTTGAATGTTGTGTCGGAATATGATTATGCAGGGGGAACATGTTCGAAAGAACATAATTGAAACCGACTACCTGGAATAAAAAATAATAAATAAACAAATTTGTTTTATTTTATTGTGGACATGAATTTTGACCAACTAGAGAACAAAAATTTTGGTATATTAAAGAAAAATATTTCATAATTTTGTATATTTAGACAAAATTCCATTAATAGCATTATTGGTTAGGATTTGAGAGCAACGAAGTGGGATTTTAATGATCAGTTATGCAATTAATCTATCAATTTACAGTGTGATTAGGTTATAATAGTATTGTTATTAATGGATAGAAATAATAATTTGATAAAAGTCATTAAATGTAAATACATAGATAACAATATATCATCCTGATAGGCTAATTTAAACATGCTATCTATAAATACCAAAACTAAGCATATGTACTTTTCAATAAAATTGAGCAAATTTACTCTGCATAATCCAGGTTTTTGTAAATATACATATAAAAAATATGATCGTGAAATTCTATTTAAAAACAAAATCAAGTTGAAGGTTATCAGCAGGCAATTTTTTGGCAAACTGCTGAATGCACTAAAAATATTTTTTTATACTTACCATTTTATTACAATTTTTCTTGAAACGTTCATAACCAAATGCACATATGGCTTTGCTAAAACCGCGCACTTGCGAATCAATCCATGCAGATCGTACAGCTACAGTATGGCCTGGTTGATTATCACTTTCTTTATAGACTACTTTTTCGGTTACACTCTGAAACATACATTTTGGTACTCAAAATTGAAACTGGAAATTTTGAAAGATGCCTTACCATTACTTTCGCATATCCCAAATTTCTTGTATATGTTACAAGTACCTTATTCCTTGGATCAACGTAAGATTCTTCCATAATATATACATGTTTACTACTTATAAACCTCTCTGCCCATTTTGGAATTGCGTTTGTTTTGCTGAGAATCCTTTTAGATACAAGTTTGCCTTCTTTCACTTCCCGCAATATTGTGTCTTCTGTCAAAACATGCTTACTAAAAATATAATAATATAATTCAATATATCTTTATGATGTTACTACAACATTGTATTTAATCTTGGCTAGATATCAAAATCACAACTGGTAGTGAAAGTTGTTTGTTCCAGAATGAATATCTTTGGTTCAAATTCCATTAATATGCACCTTTCCATATTAAATTTAGACATATAAAAAATTAGTAAGTAAATAATAAATTGCATTTCTTTTAATAAACAGATTGTTATTAAAAAAAAAAACACAAACAAATATCCATTGAGTGTCTAAAGCAAAAGGATAGATATTTGCATTTTCCCTCAACTTAGAAACATTATTTTTTAGGCGATTTAAATTAAATTGTTTTGACGTTTCAAAAGGGTCATTTTTTGAAGCAATAAAAGTTATGTTAAATGGGAAGATTGTTGGTTGCTATGAGTAACATTGTGATATTGATGTAAACTATTAAAATAAATTCCTATCGTAACTGTTTAGATAATTTGAACTTTTACGTACAAGTTGTAGTTAAGATATGACACTTTCGACAGAGTTTGCCTAAAAAACTAATTACATTATACAGTTGATTATTTCTGCGCACAGTATAACCATACATCATCAGTAGTGAAATATCGAAAAACATACAATTAACATGTATTTATTAATTTTCACATTATTTATGTCACCTTTTAATTTTATCTTTGGCGCATTAAAAGCAAATTTTGTTCTTATCACACACCTATCTTGCAAGTTAATCCTTCGAAGTTGTGATAAATCATAATTGCCAAATTAAGAAATAGTTTGTTAGATTTTTCTTATGATTGCAATACATCTAGTTTCTTAACAGCGTTTTGACGATTTAAAATTATTTTTCAAAAAATATTCAAAGTCAATATTTTTAAGTTTATTTCGGATATGTATTTTTAAACTTTCGTGGGAGTAATTGATGCATGAATGAGATATTTCAGTAAAACTTTCCGGGTGTGATTATGTAAAGGTGATTGATCAATCATCAGCATTGCTTACCTATTAGGGTTTGGGTACCGGATCCAAAAAGCTTGTGCAACTTGTTCCCATGAAAAGTTAAAAACAGTTGTGTTTTCAAAATATTTCGGCATTCTCCTAATCCCTTGAAATTTTTTTCGTTCACAAAAACTTCAAGATGATATGGTGGGCATTGGAGGCGGTCGGTTTCTTCTTTGTTAACGCATTATTTTACCAAATTTAAAATGACATGTCCTTTTGTCAAAGTTCGCTTGATGAATTACACCAGACACTATTTTTTACAGACGGATTCACAGCGAGAATATGGAACGTGAATGAACGAAGGACGATAAGGCCGTAGTCCGAAATGCATTCACAAAATGAAATGATGAAACGGACACGACTCGAACTGACGAGCGATACCGGCTGGGTACGAATCGATGTTGAAGTTATTTTGTTTTGACCAGCATGACGGTAATATTTAATGGGACACAACTCATTAATGCAATATGAACAATCGTCTATTTGATAATTTTCCAATTGGAAAATTTATCTACGATAATTTTGGTCTGTAAAATACGATAGATTTAATTGATTCATTGACAAACTTCACGTGCATTTCTTACTCATTGCAAATTTCACTGGGACCAGTGTTGCCAACAGTCAAAACTTGTTAAAATGTTTAATGCGGCAAGTAAATTTGTTCCAAAAACCTAATTAATGATATAATTTAGTGTTTAGATTATAGAATTCATCCACGCAATATATTAATAAATTTTTTTATGATCTGTTCATACATTCAGTCTTAAAATTATTTAATTGACCGAAAGAAATTTTCTGTGTAATAATTACTCAGATTGGTAGATGTAAAAACTATAAATAATACAAAAATCAGTTTTTTTTTTTGTATTTTAAAAGGATTAATGTTGCCATAATCGCAAAACTTTATCTTTTCCACCTGTAGCAACTCTAGCACCATCTGTAGACCAATCCACAGCATAAACTTCATCTGCATGTCCTGGCAAATCATGTTCAATCTTCTTCGTTCTTAAATTCCATAGCTTTAAAGTTGAATCGGCACTTCCACTAACCATTAACCTTGAATCAGCAGAAAATGCAATCATATAAACCGCTTGTACATGTCCCCTCAAAGTAGTAATAAATTTTCCTGTTTTAGCATCCCATAATTTAATTGATTTATCAAAAGAAGCTGATGCTAAAATCCTACCATCTGGTGAAAACTTAACATCATTAACTAACTGTTGATGCCCAGTTAATCTACTTAATGGTTTTTTACTATTTTCAGGATCCCATAAAAACAACGTGAAATCATCCGAACCAGAAACAAGCCTCTCCCCTATATTCTCAATAACACTATTGTAACGTTTCAAAGAAAATTCTTGCAATTTATCCTTGTCATCTAAATTTTTAATAAAATTTGCTTCTTTAACGGGATCAAACGGACCAATCCGATTTATATAATCTGTGTTTAAAGCTAATGTGTTGACCCAATGTGCGTGGCCTTCTAAAGTCCGACATAAGATACCATCACTGGCCCTCCATACCTTCACAGTTCTATCTTGAGATGCAGTGTATATTAAATTTGAGCCACCCCATCGTACTACGGTTACACTTTTTGTATGGCCAGAAAGAACACGCACAGTGCTGCAAACAATTGTATCCCAAATACGAACATCACCATCTTTTGAAGAACTTGCGAGATATCTGGAACAATATAAAATATAAGCAAAGGTATAAAATTTTGTTGTGAACAAAGAGTAACTAACCTGCATTCAGGATTCTTGTGATAAGGTTCCCAACTTAAAGATGTAATCCACTGCTTGTGCCCAATCATTGTTTTACCGATTTGTTTTCCATTATTTGGATCCCAAATGATAATCTTTCCATCCTTACAAGCCGAAGCTAATCTTGAACTATCAGGAGCCCATGCAATACATAAAACCCAATTATTATGCCCTTTACATGTATGATAAGGACTTTGAGTAAGTATATCCCAAAAACGCACTGTTGTATCACCAGATCCACTAGCTAAATGTTTCCCGTCTGGGCTGAAACTCACTGATATCACAGCTTCCGCATGTCCTGGTATTGAACTAGTACAACGTGTTACAGGTCTTACACGAAAAATTGCTTGTTGCTCATAAATAATATCCAAAACACTTTCCGAATTATTAAAATCTGGATCTAGTGTATTACATAGACTCTTCGTAATTTCTTTCTCATTTACGTAAAACAAATAGGGTGTCTGTTCTTCGTTCTGTAAGATCGCATTACATATTAATGTAAGTTGTTCGACGGTGCAATCGATTGGGAGATCCATCATATCTCCAAGCACTTCACCAGATTCAGATTTGAATCTGCAGAGTAATCTTTTACTTTCTACTTCCATTTTTTTATTAATTTATTTTACAACAATAACTTAACCTTAAATAACTTTTTAAAAGAAGCATGTATCAAAATGTCAAATACCACCAATACCAACGTAAAGAAAAATTGGTAATGCCATTCTGACAAACATTAGATAAATAAAATTTAAAATGATTTAATTTGTATTGGCCTAGTTGCAGAAATGCTAATCAAAATTGATCGAAAATCAAAAATAAGACTTTGACAATCGTATCTAACTATTTTTTCATTGTTTAAAATTGATTAGCATTTCCAAGGTTACTGTAATCGTGCACTAAAATTTTAAAAGTTTGGCACTACCGACCTACAGTATTGCTCAGGTTAATTTAAATTTTAAAAAATTAACAAGAAATCATTTCAAAACCTTACAATAATTTAACTTATAATGGCTATAATTAACGATGAGAAATTACTTCAGTTAGTAAGTTATTTTAGACCAATATACAATGAAAGTTCACCAGACTATAAGTCAATTTTGAAAAAAGAAAGTTTTTGGCAAACTATAGCCGAATACTTAGGTGTGGAAGGTATGTATTGGGTAGTTTCTATAAGATAAACTATTTTGGTGAATATTATAATTTTATTTTAGTACCAATAGCAAAAGCGAGGTTTAAATCATTGTGTGAAAAATACAGAAGAAAATCGGCCATTGCAAAACATATAAAACCAAGCAATGCTTTAGATAAGCGAAAACCTGAATTTCCGTTAATGAGTTTATTTAAATCAATTATGGAATCAAGGAAGAAAATAAAAATAAAAATGTTAGTGAAACTCTTTAAACATTCATTTTATTTCAATTGTAGTGCATCAAACAATATTATAGAGGAAACCGACACCTTTGAACCAGAATGTATAAAACATTTTCTAGGCCATAGCTGTAAACTCGAAGACATTGAAGAGTCCGAAACAACAAATGGAAAATTGTTACAAATAGATTCAGAACAGCCAAATACATCAAGCTCTATTGGAAGTCGACGAAGAGAGATGAAAAGAAGAATATCTTGCAACTTTGAAGATGGCAATGTTCCACAAAATATTTCTTTAGTTAACAAAAACAAAAATAATAAATTGGATGCCTTTTGCAATTATTTATTGGCAGAACTGGAAGAATTTCCACCAAATATAGTAAATTTTGCAATGGATAAAATAATGAAATTAATTTTAGATTATAAACAAAAAATTCGAAGTGAACTTCTGTAATTACCTAAATTTTTGAAATTCTTAATAAAATGAATAAATTGTTATTTTTTTTACATGTAAGTTGACTTAAAAATAAAATGTGTTGAACAAGAAATCTTTTTAAAGACTGCACGTAACCTTAAGAAAATATTTAAATGCTTTTATATGTGCAAAAATAACTTTATTGACTATTCTCTTAAAGTTCTTTTAGTTTCTTTATTGAAATTTGTCGCATTTTCAAGCATTCAGCATTAATTTCTATTTTTGCAACATAATCGCTTGCAAGGTTGACAAAATGTATAGGATTTTGTTTTTTCCGTAAAAAATCTTGATTCTTCTGAGATAACATGCTTAAATCTAGTTTAA
>JAODAH020021716.1:0-15810 GCA_027574865.2 Coproporus ventriculus | reverse complement strand
CCATCTTCTTCAAATCATTACCGCAGAAGATGGCACGGGAGATCGTTCCGAAACGTCCGGTACATAGTTCTTCTAAGAACTCAAGTTTCAATACGCTGGGTAACCGAGAATCCTTTTTCACATATATATATATATATATATATATATATATATATATCTGTGTGTGTGTGTGTGTGTGTGTGTGTGTGTGTTAAGTTCGTTCGGGACACCGTACATAATAAGCAAGAATATAACGCACTGGGACACGAAGTCTACTTTAAATTATTTATTATATTGGTATTCATATTAGTTTATGTTGCAGTATTTTTAAATTTCCCACTAAAGCTTTGTGAATTTTTAAAATTAGAAACCTTTTTAAGAGTATAATTAAATAGTTTACATCACGTTCTTGCGAAATTAATTCTACATTAATACGTTAACTTTGGTCAATAAAACTAGATTGAAAAGCTTATTAAATCGAATATTTTACAATGAGTACTACTTAATAAATAAGCAGCGGAAAAAATAATCAGTGCCATAAAATTAAGAAATAAAACGATTTTTCTTGCTTTAAAAATACTTCTAGCGAAAGAGCGAGCACTAAAAAGTAATGTAAATGCGATTCAATTGTTCGTAATAAAAGCTCGCAGTGAAAAATAATTAAGGATTGTTCCAATTAAATTCAATACAAATACAATGGTCCGTCGATTTTCAACCCTTGTAATATTCGAAAAAGCTTTTATTTCAATTCGGTTCTCTTTCCATGGCGGTTTTTAAAATATTAAACCGGCCACTTTATTTTATTAGGAGCGCCCGTTACTGGGCCCGTTTTTTTTTACGAACGCACAAAATAAAAATTAATAATTTATTGAAAATTGGGGGCAATGCGTTTGGTGTGCTCTGTTATTTTTCATTAGTATTAATGTGCGCACCCCGCTCGAAATCAAACGCCTTAAATCACCTCCAAAAAGAAATGTATGGGACTTGCTGGAAGGAAAAAAGTTCAGGCGACGTATTTATTATTTAAATACACCATCCCCGATGATGCATATTTTCACGTTTGTTTATATGATTCATCTAGTATTCCCTTCAATTAATTCAGGCAAATAATTATGATTGAGGTAGGGAATGATTTGGGACGAAATTTAATTGGAAGGTGGAGAAGGGCTTTCATTTGCATGTTTTAAATTTATTTATTAAAGTTTTGAGATGTTTATGGCTATAATAAAGTAATTTATTCCTGCTTATATTTTGTATGCTTGGTCGGTTTGAAGATGGATATAGGCTTTAATCAATTTTTCAGAATTTATTAAATGAAGTCTTTGGAAGATTCTAAAATAATGTGAAAAGGTTTCCAGTTTTCTAATAACGCTAATTTCGATCAGTCGAATCTTTCTTTGAAGGACTAAATTAATCATATTTATATTCTTTCATAATTCTAAAAAATTAATAAGCCAGATTACTTGACAAATTTCCATTTTTATAGTATCTATCTTTGTCTCTATAATTTCGAGGATGATGACTTTTTTTAGATTAACTGTGACTTCTTAAGACATAAATAAAACCATCGTCATAGGAGATATGGAACATTTTCTCCAATTATTTTACCGTTGGGCCACCTATTCATAGTAGAATTGTTCGAACTATTATGCAGCGTTAAATCACTTTATCTTTACGGATTTATTTTGCAGTTCCACCATTGATGCGATTTCCAAATTGTTTTTGCTACATTTATGCAACCACACAAGCTAAGAAATTTATTCTTTCTAAGTTTGCGTGTGACAGTTGGACGGCGGACGGATGGATAAAAGTGATTTTAATAAAGTTATTTTTGTTAAAATTAAACTCTAAAAAAGAAACCCTAACTATCAATTTAATTCCGGTTTCATTCTTTATGTCTGAATGTACGGTAATTCGAGTAATTTTATACATTTACATTTGAACAAATCAATCTCAATTTATTTTTAATATTTTTCATACTAATCTATCGGAAAAACAAATCAATAGAAATGGTTCATAATTTATAAAAAACTATATATTTCACTTGTACCCTTTCGGTGTAAAGAATGGGTGCGATTATGTACTATCGAACAGATAAACAAATAGATAGGCTTCATAAACGATAATCTTAAAATTGTTTTAGCTTAGCAATATTTTATATGCAATATTAGCATTTACTAATAAAAAAAAACAAAATAAGTACTAGAGTTTCAGCAGCGCATATTTTAAATACCCCATAATAGACATCACTGTTTTGTATTCAGTACTCTGATTGGTTTTGCCTTTGTGAACTAATCTTGATGTAAGTTATTTGAGTGATAGCTAAGCAAATAAATTGATTGTTTTTTAAACTTAAGTAACGAAAACGTCAGATTCGCGCTAAAAAGCAGTATGTTGCAGTTATTTTAGCAAATTGCCAAAGAAATTTTGATTGGAATAATATATTCTAAATATCATCGCCTACAAGATTTCGTTTGCAGATTTTGGGTACTAAAATTTTTCTTATCGCCATTTCAGAACCGTGTATTATGTAAGGAAAGTATTGTAATCGTGATAAAAATCGACTTCGAGTTCGGGTTCAAATTTAGCACAAAGACGACTAGAAAAGGAAGATCGCTAATTATTTTGGAAAAATCGTACATCCGGTTTCCCCAGAAGTGATCAACTTTTACTTTTTAAAAAATAGCATAATATTTTTTTCCATTTATAGTCTAATATACAGATGTGTACCAAACTTTTATCTAAAAATATGGCAACTTTCAAATTACCATAGTACCTGTAATCATCTACTCGTCTTCTCACTGTAGTTGGTAAATAATCTATAGTGCATTGAGATATTGCATTCCATGTGACTCCAACCCCATGTCTAATTTCCTATTTAGTGTCCAGGGTTGGGGTAAGTTGCGGAGAAGAGTACCGATCATATCCTACGCATGTTCGACAATCGACAAATTTGGAGACAGCAAAATTTTAGTTTTGAAACTCTGTTGTAACTCGAGCATTATGTTAATGGGCATTGTCCTGATCGAAAAATGCACAACATCCACATAGCACTGAGACTGCCAGACATTAAATAATATAAACAATAATACTCTCTTCGTCACCTTATAACATGCTTTATCACAGAAAAGTCGCATGTTAAATAACATAGGAAATCTTGCCCCATAGCCTGCCAAGACTTGCCCCGTATGCGAGGTGTTTGAACATAGTAAACTATATATTTATTTTTAAATGGGGGAAAATCTATTGAACCCTTAAGTACGTTATGCCGTATCAAAATTAAAAATTCCTTCATTTTAATGTTTAGAAGGATAATTTACGAGAACTAAAATGGGGCAAGTTTTCCCTTTTTTTGGGGGAGGGGCAACTTTTCCCGTGTGAAAACTTGCACAAAATTGAGTTTTTCATTTATTTATGTAAATTTATTAATAATCTTAATATGTTTACGTGTATTAACTGTCTATAGGAAGAATCTGATTAGAGCTAAGCAAAAAAAAAAAAATTTAATTTAATTCTTTGCAAAGCAAAATATTATTATCTAGAGTTTAGGGAAAAAGTTTCTTTACGTTTGTTACATGTTATAATGGTTAAAATAAAAATTAATTTAAAGAAACTAAATAAATTTTAAACATTTTTTGTCCATTTAAATAACTCAGGAAAACTTGCCCTACAGCCTAAGAAAACTTGCCCCATATGCGGGGCAAATTTTCCCAAAATTACCGTTTTAGAAAATGTTGTTTTATTCATTGTAGGGAAGACTTTCCACTTATATTATGTTATACTTACAAAGTAAACACATTTACGCACCAAATGCTGAGGCGCTATATTTTTCAAACCTACATTACAATGCTAGAGAGAGTAAAAGACCCAAACTATGGAAATATGCCCCGGTTTCCCCTATATGAGAAAATTCTTTTCTCTTCAACAATCATTTTAAAGTGTGTTCTCGTGTGAATATTAAGGCATTTCGTCGCGATTAAATAACCGAAAACCGCCAACTAATCGTTATCTGCCGACATCGTTGAATATGTCCTGAAGGAAATACTTAAAGAATCGTAAGCGTGTGTGGGCACTGTCAGTTCAGACCTGACCAAGCTTAAAAGTGTTTCATGCAGAATTCAATTATAATAACACTAATAGCATATTTTAATATAAAGTGAAAATGGAAATATTTTATTCTTCATTTTCTATTCGTTTACACTATATCCTAGGTGAAAGTTTGAACAAAATTTATCAACGCTTCATAGGCTTACGAATCTTTATAAAAATCAGCAAATTAATCATTTAAAGAATTATGTAAATTGTAACGGCTCGTGTATTAATGTAACATTTTCATTGGGTAATAATTTATGACATTATGTTAAAGGTTATTCTGAAAGGGTGTCACAATTTTTTTAATGTGGTTTGCTTTCTTTATATATGCAAATGAAGATAATTCCCTTTTTCTTTTCAAAACACCCTATAAAAACCCTTACTTTTCACCACAATTATATTTAAAATGTTAAGATAAAGTAAAATCGCATGATACAATGTACACGCAATACTTGCTTTTACATGGGAAAAAATTAGAGTAACTTGCTAATCCCAACAGGAAAATTATGATAACTTAACAAGAAAAGGGAAAAATAACAATGGAATGTTTTCGAATTAAGATCTTTATTTTATCACAATAGAAGCATTGAAATTATTTAGAAGGAAATATAAAGATTTCTTTTATAATTACTTATTATACTTTATGAAACAAAATAAACTTTATGTTTTTCATTAATTTCGTAACAAATCTTGTACCATGCGAAAGAGATTATTGTAATAAATTGAATTTTATAATCGGTTAAAAAGTTATATAAATTGGCGTTCCATCCAAATTCCATTAGATTATCGTTTTAGAAAGAAACCTCTGAGTAAACATAATTCGATTAGTTTCATCTTTCTTCTGTTCGAGATCCATGGCTACGTAAAAATTTCATTAATTAGTGCCCTTTCAAGTTCGCCATTTGGAATCCGATCGTTATGAATTGATTAAGGGGCTATGAGTGATTACAGTTAAAAAGTTTGAGGAATTAATTTTTCAAATTGGAGGGTGAGTCAATTGGTTGTTGGTGCAGGCCAGACTAAATGTAGACAGATAAATTGTAGGTTGTAAAGAATGGACGGATCATTTTTTAGAAAGAACCTCTCTTGTTGTTAGTTTTAAGAGACGAATTGGGTAGAAAGTTAGATTCACAGGTTTGATTAAACGATATATCTTGCACTGTGCAGGACTTAGTTATATTGTTCAGATTTAATGAAAAGAAATAAAAAATATTTATTTACGGCAATTAATTAATACATTGTTTATCTTTAAATGTTTTAGTAATGATATACATTATTAACTGATTCAAGTACACGTTCTATATACCAATACTCTCAATATTTCATTTCGTACTTGGATTATTCACATTAAAGAACATTTATAATCCTATTCTTTTTTTTATAAAATCTCGTGCCACATATCTTTAATGTATCGATTCTTTTAATATCAACTTTTATCAAATCATTATTTTTGCTGTACTGAAAGGTCGGAATATGAATTTGTTTTCTTTTTGTGTCTACATCATTGGGGTTTAACTTCTTTTTTCGGCCTTATCTCCCTATAACTAGCAACATCCATATCATTTAGGAATATTATTTATCTTAAATAATCTAACCTAACCTAGGTCTATTTACTACCGCTAAATTTCCCTAAAAATTCTTCTCTATAATGATTAGCCACTTTATCTATGCTTAGTAATTATTTAATCTTTTCTTTTAAGCAAAATGTTGCTAGATAATTTTTGTCAAAATCTTATCTTGATTTAATACTAATTTTTCGATTACTTTCAGTAGTAGCCTTAACCTTCTTAGTATTACGGTTATATCGTTCTTTTGGAAATTTTCTAACATAAAATATTGTTGCATTAGATGAATCTAATTCAAATAATAAATAGCAGATTGTGCAGGATTTTGTAAATGTGTAAGTTTTTCATTGTGCCGACTTTGGATGTTTTCTTTCTTCTTAATTTTGAGAGAATTCTTTGACTTTGAAGGGAAAGCGTGTCCTTTTGAAAAATTCGTCGGGATTAGTATCGCGCCGCGTACAGAATTTAGATTCAGCACGGACATTAAATGACCGCAGCTGGAAAATATTTGAGAAATATATGGTAATGGAAAATTTGAAAATTCGAAAAATTTTAAAATTACAAAAGAAGTTTGAAAATTTGAAAATAGTACTAAAATTTAGGAAAGTTATAATTATAAAATGGAAAATTTCAAAATCGGACATTGTGAAAAATGGAAAATTTAAAAGTAGAAAATTCGTGAAATCAAAAATATAAAAAAAGAAAAAATTGAAAATATGAAGTTAAATAATCTAAATAACTGAGAACTTTAAAATTAAAATTAAAAATATCGAAATATCCATAAAATGAAAACATGGACTATCTGGAAAATATTAAAAAATGTTAAAAATCCAAAATTTTAAAAAGTAAACATTTTTCAAAAATTTGAAGCTCCAAAAAAAAATTCTTTGATCGATTTTGAGAATTTTTTGTTTTTAAATTTTTAGACCTTTTAATTTTTTGATGATATTTTTAACTTCTATTCACTTTTTAATTTTTCAATTTATTTTTTTACTATACTGATATCTTTGTTGTTTTCTCCTTTTTTTCAATTACGTCAAAAGATTCCATTATTCGCCAGTTAAATGTCATGTAAATTCATCATTAGTAGCATGGAAAAGAAGCAGAGAAATAAAGCTCTATTTCTCTGGAAAGAACGCGATGGAAAGAGCTCGGGAAAACCGCAAATGAAAAAATTCGAAAGAAAAGAGTAGTTACCATCCATTCGGTCAATCTTGCCGGAAAGATCGGAGGAAGGGAACGGCTGGATGAATGCAAATGACGGAGAGACAGTCATACTTTATTTATATACCTCATTCATTGATACTCTTTCTGCATGGATTCCGCCTTCCTGACGGAAAGAGTGTTTGTTAATAGATGGCCAGCTACTCTGCCCAAAATACCTATATGGCAGTAATTCAATGTTGCCAGACGTATTATAATTGAGCGGGATAGAAGGAAAGGGATGCAAATGACACTAACATAATTTCGTGAAAATTAACTTCAAAGTTATTGTAACATAAAAAAAATTAAGGTAATACCTGAACCCTTTACCACCAACATTTTTAAGGAACCACAAACCTTCCCCCTCATAAGCTTTTATTACAAAACATCAAGTACCTTCCAAAAATCAGCGGACTAATCTCATTTTATCCAAATATATCATCCTTTTGCTTCTAATTCGCTCAATTATCAAATTCAACTATAATTTTGAGACGAGTTTCTTACCTATAATAACAAATAAAATATTTATGCAGAATCTACATTGACTTATTTTGTCCATGACAAGAAAAAAAAGTACACACAGTAGAATACAAGAAAACCCTCCTTCTTTATGCGTTATGTGGCAACTGAGCAGGAGAGAAGAATTTAAACACCCCCACCACTCTGTGCTGCCTTTCCTTTGACAGCCGCACAAAATCCGCCAACGAAGAGAGCATAAGGCATGAGGAGTAGCAGCGCCATGGGCATGAGAAGTGACCCGTTTACATTCTCGTGCTGCTCACTTTCCTGCCTACTTCCCTGCTCACTACCATGGAAGTAGGCTGAGTACCAATGCGATATTAAACTTGACGCTTGTTATCTTTTGCTTACATATTATATAGAATTAAATCTTATCAACTGCAATAGCTTTTCATGTGTCTATCGCGTGCAGAACAAAGGGCACGAATTCTATACAAAAGAGATAATTCAATCTCCAAATAAATAATAAACGAGTGGTACCAAAATTTCTTTAACAATATCAATTAATAAATATCACTTTTTTATTATTTACTATTGTACAATACATGCCATTTATTGTATAAAATACTATTAAAACATTCTGACACCATATTCAAATGATTATGTGATAAAATAAAAAGATTTATTTTATATTTGCTGTTTAATTTAATTCGGCTTTTGCTTATTAGCATTTTGTTCCTGCTGATAAATCACAATAAATAAAGTTATCTAAATAGAGGCAAATTAAAAAACTCAACGCATCTTAAAAATATTCCCTCGTTATGATTACTGAATGCGAATAAAACGTCACGTTATTTACCGAACGACTAACCCTTTAAAAAAATTCATTTCCATTATAAATTCAAATTGAATTTTTACTCAAAACAAACTAGAACTTGAATAATCGTGTGAGAAATGTTAGTGGGATGGAATTTGAGGACCGAACTAATTCGATCATTTAATATGAAAGGGGGTTGATATAAAGGGTTCAATTTAATAGCGCACGACTCAATCAATTTTGTTTTATTGGTCCTACAGGGGATAATTTGTGATAGATGTATCAAAAATTACATCTCGTTTATAGCCGCATTTCTGCACTAATTTTAGGATTTCTTGGTGCAATTTTTGCGATCTATATGGAAATTTCGGTCTGTTGTGGCGCCCCTTTATTGATTGTTTTAAATTACACGTTGCACTCAGCACCGATAGCGCAGTAACTTAAGGCAAAATTATCATAAAAAACATTAGCTCCGCTTAATATTTTGATTTACTACATAGTTGCATGCACCACCCGCGAAATCACCCTAAAAAATTGGTTGTTAAATATAAATACAACTGTGTCTCTCCTATGATACCATCGGAATGTCCCTAAATATATGAAAGATAACATCGCATAATCACACACTATATATGTATACCAAGGGGTTGTTATATTTTTTTATAATCGGGCACGTAGTTTTATTATCTAAGTGTCAACGTGCCCTAAGGGTAAGTCCTGCGCGTGGAATTATTAATTATCAATATTAAATCCGTATCTCACTGGAAGCAGATGTGCGTTGTAAATATTTGTATTTATGGTGTGTAGCAAAAGTCATAAAATATTAAGTGGCTCATAATATAATTAAAAATTATCACAAGTTCAACACCAACCAAAAATCCTTAGGGTGAATAGATAAGAAAATTATACACACAAATTATGAAAAAAACAAGATGACGCGACAGCAGATATATTCCATACATTGTGCAGCAGCTACAAGTATAATACACGCAACATCTATATCTGAATAGATCACGTCAAAATTATAAATAATATAAAAACCTTTATTCGCAAACAAAGAGTTGCAGCAGAAAAAGAATATACATCTATGTAAATTTGTTGCATATTATAACATGTAAGATAAGTATAATAAATAAATAATAAATACAATAAGCAGTGCATTAAACAATAAATATTTTATCAATTAAAATGAAAATAATGTAGAACAATACAAGTTAAAACATGTGAGAGATATATGCTTGATGAATTAACTCTGATGAATTAAGATCAAGTATCTGACTGCTTCGCAATTGTAATAACGACAAACACACGCTTATTCGGAGAGATGTTCTCTGTCACACATGATATGGATGAAACCATGTAGACTGGCACAATTTATATTGACCTGTTTTGTTGGCCCTTTTCCATGTCTGTGTATTGAAAGCAGGACCATCTGTATATCTTCCTACCAAAAATTTTTCTCCCCTACCAAATCTCTGTATCTCGTCACTGTCGAAATTAAAACGACTGAGAAGCTGTAGATAATCTCTTCTCCCATCTTTTTGTGCATGACAGATGCAATGCAAATGTATTCGAGGTGATTTTGGGCTAGCCTAGAACTTATTTGAAATAGCTTTTATTTGTTGAGCTCCGCTAAATGTTCTTTCGTCAGTAGGTTACATAGAGTTCTAAAACCACACGTCTCTGCAAGTCTTATATTGACAAACACACTTTCAACCCCAGAACTCACCAACCGCTAATAACAAACGTCTGGCACTGAGAAGGGGCTGAAAACAAAAATGGCACTGGAATTGAGATATATGAAGGCAAGCCCCGGGGTAAGCAGATAATGCTATTCCTGGGCACACATGCCCCTGTATTCCAAACTGAGGTGGCTGTCATTAAAAGATGCACCAGGAACATTATAAAATCGAGACTGCACTCTTATGGACCTATAACTATCACGCCCGACAGCATTACGGGCGCTTAGAACTTCTGTAATAAGTTCCAAAATGGCGCTTTCCTGTAAAAACAAACTGGAGTATCGCATAAAAGTCAAACTAAACTTCGAAGGATTACTGGACTGAAAACTTGACACTGAGACCTGAACAAACACATGCGTAGAATGGGAATACAGAAAGATCCCCTATGCAACAAATATTTGGAGGACGAAGAAACTTCTTAACATCTGCTCTAAGAATACGAGACATACAATATACAGCTCAGTTAGGTAAAAGCAAACTTACCCAGGAAGTGTTCATAACAATCCCTACGCAAGAACTACTAGACTTTATTAATGAAATAGAGCTACTGAAGGAGTAAGACACCAGTGGTGCACAATAGAACTATTAGGGCTGTAGTATATAGACGCCTGACGTACCGCATCACAGAAAGAATAAAGAATTGTTGTTTGTAGGGTATTACCCAGATAATTCGAAAGTGTTTATAAATTCGATTTGTTGAACTCCTATGCAGGTTTTATTCTTTTGTTTTGACTCTTCCTCGTTTTCTGAATTTATTACTTTACTTTTACTATAGTTAATGTCTAACTTGTTTGTTTCACACCAAGCATCTAGAAGGCTCAGGAGGTCTTCCAGATTTTATAAGTAGATAGCTAGATCGTTTGCATACATTATTGAGTGTATTTAGAGTGATTTAATATTAGCAGGGCCGAAGGTTATTATAGGGCTCAAGAAAGCTCCCTCCAATTCTTTCTAATTTCGGGTGATCTTAGATGTTTCCTTGCCATTGATCTCTGTAATAAGATGGTAATTTATAAGATATTTTGACAGAGACTATGCTTCTATCGACAGAGTTGAAAGCTTTTCTAAAAAAATAAAATAAAGTTTTTATTTATTTTTGTTTTATTTTATTTTTTTAGAAAATTCGTTCCTGCTTTTGTATCTATATCTATCTTTTACTGCGTTTTTAAAATCTTGAACTTTTTAATTATGAATTTTTCGTAGCCATTTGATATGCTAAAAAATTCTGGCGTGACCACACTGCACAAAGAGTTGATGCTGGTGCAATATAAAAAAAAATAAAGCATAGAAAATTTGCCTCGACAAATGGTCATTCAATTTCGTATGTTTCTTTCGATGAACAGCATTTTGAACATTAAGTCCTCAAACTACTATGCCTCCCTATAGGCTAGCCATAAATATTAAATCATACTCTACAACATGCACATTCGGAGTTATAAACGTTATAGAAGCTTTACCTATACACATACACGCAAATTAAAGAAAAGTCTCAACGTCTATGATCTATGGTAATATTTATTAGTCTGTAGAGTTTTGTGTAAAGAAGAATATTGACGATTTGTGCTATGAGTCATTAGCGTGCATATACATTATCGTAAAAGAAGAAAGTGAAACATAAAAAATTTAAAAAAAGTTTCTAAAGCTCGTCGATTTTGGACGAAATACAGGTTTTAAAGGCGGAATATTTATTCCCATATTAATTAACTGAAAAAATTACGCCGATTGTAACTTGATGATTGGCGTTATTTCCAAATGGACGAAGAAAATTACTTATTTTTTATTTAATCTTGTTACTCCAATACTTTTGAAAGAAGATACTATTATGAGGACTGAGATAAACTCCATAAACGATTAACTGCAACCCATGTAAAGACGCCACTGATAAGGTCGCAATTCCTAAATTCTATAGTACACACCATGAAAAATGAAAGCGACTGCATGAGAAAAGTGCAAATATTCAGGAAAGCTCGGAAAACTTGCGCGACAATTAAAAATCAACGCCTAATATGTATGTCTGGTGTACACTTGAAATACACGTGCGTTGAAACTTTACGTTCATGTTGCAGAGCAAGATTTAGCGTCTGTGACCAGCTAATCAGTATAAATTTAAAGATTCGCTTTTATTGAAGCAATTGTTTTTAACAATCACGGACATCATACTGCTGATATAGAAACTGTGCCTATCAAATAATGAACATATTAATTTACCTTTATTTGTATGATGGATCCGCTTTAATATATCCGGCATTTACACTAATACATTGTTACAGTCTTCTTTTCCACTGATTGAAAGCATACAAGATATGAATTTCTGTTCGATATTTCAACATATCCGTTTTCTTTACGACATCAAATGACCCAAAACATTCTTTGAATCCTAATTTAGGTTTGTTGTACCTGAGAATCCTCCCCGTTAATCCTAATTACCACTATGCGATATTTTTCTTTTCCCAAAAGTTAAATTAGTGGGATTGATTTCTGCTTTACTTTGTAATAGTTCATGTACAGTTTTAAATGAAATTAAAATAAATATTTATTTTCGTTTAATTTAAAAATGTTAAATTACTGATTAAAGAAACACGTTTTGGGTTGATATTGTAAAGTAGAAAAGGGCGAATGTAGTGGAACCACGAACAAAAAGGCAACGTATTAGTCCAAATGGGAGTATATTCAAAGGAACAAACATTTGTAATACATGTAATTAAAATTGAATTATATTAATAACTCTCGTTATTTAATAGACAGCTGGTATTGCAGTGAATTAATTATAATTATATATTAACGTTTATGAAATTTAATTAATTGTCAACATGCTAATAGCAAGAACACTCGCCTACTTAAATAATTCAAAAAGGAATTTCCGGAAAAATGTGACTCTTTGTTATATATTTTTCTGTCAAGATATCGAATTTATGAAAAAATATTAAAAAAAAAAAATTTGAGCCGCACTCTACTTTTCCCACACTTTGTATTAATGAAATGGTGAAATATTTATTTGATCGTAATGTAAATTAGTTAATTTTAATTATATGTTAATTGAAAAATCCTGAAATGGTCTGTACTAGACCTTGCAAGTGCATGTTATGGCGCCGGTGTAACTCGTAAGCGTGCTAGCATTTCGTCCGCTATAAACGGCATAATATATCCTATTGCAAATAGTTTGGTTAATTTTGAAGATAAATGAGTAAAACAAAAAGTGTAATTCTTAAGATAAAATATACTTTCTATAAATGGAAAAAATCACCATGGTATCATTTAAAAAATAAAAGTTGATGTCACTTCAAGCGAAACCGGAAGTACTCCTTTTTCCAAAGTAACTAGCGATAATTGTTTTATGGCCTACAAATTGCATACCAAATTTGAGTACATACCACTGAAGTACACGAACACGAAGACGGACACGGACACGGACACGGACACGGACACGGGTAGTCCTACAAACTGGTAAAGATGTATTAAACTTATTTCGTAAATACTTTGCTAATGAACGTATTTTTATGAAAATGCATGCTAAGTATAAAGGAGGATTTATTTATTTATTTATTAGCTTACAAATAAATCTATCTCATAATTTTTTTTTTCAAAATAATTACCTTTGCACACTGTACGTTATAAATCTCTACAAAGCACTATGATGTCATGCAATAAAGAAGTTAAAGTTCAATGAATCGAATTTGTAGCATCCGTAAAGAAATCAAAGTACTGACGTGCTGGAAACAGAAGTTTTCTGATTGGTTGCCTTTTTTCTAGACTACTATATTTATAAATGGTATTTCAGCCATATAACATTTCCGATATAAGTATAAGCATATACTGTAGACTTAGTATGGCATATATAAGCGAACAAACAATATGCATCAATTGTATAAGATAAAATATTTATAATAATATAAATAAAAAATATATATACTATATAAAATTAACTATAAAATCTACAATAATGTTTTTAAAGTTAATCAAACTAGTTTTAGCTTTTTTTTTATAAAATATATTTATATAATTTTCTTTGGACATGTAAATAAATTATAAAATAAAAGTAAAATACAAACAATTTTTATGAAATTAAAATTCAAACCAAAATGTTTCAGAGTAGTTTTTTTCAAATGTTATTGTATTTTTTCCCTTTTCGTTTTCCACAAGAAGTTTTAGTTTCTCTCTCAAATAAACGGACTCAACTAAATTTATATTTACTACAGACTATTGCAGCATAATATAGTGTGAAAGATCTAATTTCTTTTTAATTTTACCGCAATGTATGTGGTGTTATACCTATGACTAACATTATTAATAGGACAACAATTACCGTATTTATTTTCCACGTCCGTTTGATTGCTAATGCTAATGGTACATATTTTTTCAACTTCTCTTTATATTTGTTCTTGATTCTACGATCATTTAGTATATATTGTTTTAATTCCTTTATCAATTAATGTAAAGTTAGCTTATTTGCAAATGCTGTTACATCTAAAAGGTTGATCT
Organism: Coproporus ventriculus; assembly: GCA_027574865.2. Taxonomy (NCBI): domain Eukaryota; kingdom Metazoa; phylum Arthropoda; class Insecta; order Coleoptera; family Staphylinidae; genus Coproporus; species Coproporus ventriculus. The sequence goes on along the minus strand of JAODAH020021716.1, from coordinate 1,474 downwards.
AGTATATCTTATTCATTGAAGTCTCCATTACTATTTTTGGCTGCAATTTACAACAAGGTTTCTTCTAACATTTGCGTGTATTATTTAATAAAAAAAAACATTTACTTCTCATTAGAAGAGTGGAATAAGTTTTAGAACTAGGCTTGTACGCAAAGTTTAATTATTTTAATAACAAACTTCTGAGATTAATTCCACGCAATTTTAAGATCGTCGTGTTTTTTAGAACATGACTATGCAACCAGATTTTATTGAATTTATAAATATAATTTGTATTATAATGACATTGGATGTTTCAAACAACTGCATGAAAAACTGCAAATAAAATAATAGCATTTTTACTACGAATTACACAACGCAAAATTTTGGAACACGCGAGCGAGTTTAGACAGTGGAACTTCGAAACAACGGAATATCATCGATATCCACTGATGACATGAGGTTACGTTACACAATTAAATTTATAATACGTATAACCGTTCTGAGTTGAAAATATCCGTGATGATGATACGATGAGAGGTTTGGTTACACATCTAAAGTATCTGATTTCTTTAAATAGTCGTTTTGAAAAACCTAATTTTTTCACTCGGTAAATTGATACATAAATGATGCTGTTAAACTTGATTTCATCAAACTTTTAATATTAATGTTTGGGATAGTACCATTAAAATAATTTACTATCAATACATTAATAATAGATGACATTTTAAAGCGGAATTATGCAAACATTGTCTGGATTTTTTAATATTCTTAAGTACTACTTGAACCATCTTAGGTCCATAGTTCCAATATTGAAGGAAATTTAGTGGGTGTTAAATAGAAATTTTTAAAAAACAATGATTGTCTATAGAGATCTGTTATACAGACTTTTATATTTAAATGACTTAAATACACTATGCTAGCTTGCCTGGAAAAAAAAACTTTGTGTAGATAACTGAAATTATTAGTTTGTAACTAATCACATAGTAATACTGTAGAAATTATACAATATGTGTAATATTTAATATAATAAGATATTTATGACCAATACTCAGTTTTAAAGGAGTTATATTTTCTTCAGCTTTATAATGTATTTCATTTTACCCCTTAAGGCTCAATGTAACTTTTTGGTTGAAAATATCTATTTTGTATACTAATCTGTCAGTCATGCCGCAATATATACATTGATATTTTTACAGTCTTTGAATAACTTAATATAGTAATAAATATGAATATTTCAAAAGTTCAAGTGTTTACATGAACACAGAGCTTCAGAATTTTCAGAAAAATATTACCTTCTTCTTGTCTCTGAATTTGAGCCATCCAGCGATGACAGTCTGCTCAGGTGGTCCAGGCGTTTCTACGAAGAGATCTCCTTCTCCATCAGAATCAGTAAGTAAATCGGGATTGTGTGAACCGATACTTCTTGCAGGACTACTACAGCAAGAATCTGTGAACCTTCTTAGAGGCATTGGTGAGTTATAAGCGCTTTCAGACA
>JAODAH020021695.1:0-20034 GCA_027574865.2 Coproporus ventriculus | reverse complement strand
GCCAATCATTACTTCAACTCGAGCGTCTTACAAGAATGGACCAGAGCTACAAATGTCCGATTAAGATTATTAAGGACTAAAAATTTATTTGGACATCTTATGTCAGTAGAACGGCAAGATCCAACAGTCACAAGACGGGTAAATATTGATTTACATCTCCTTTTCTAATTTTCACCTTAACCTCAATCTTTTAAAATTCCAGTATTTTTATTCCATCAAAGATATAAGTATCGGAGGACGTTGTATGTGTAACGGTCATGCAGACAGTTGTGATAATCGAAATCCAGATGATCCATCAATTTTGGAATGTTCGTGCCGACATAATACATGCGGATCTAAATGTGAGAAATGTTGTCCGGGTTTCGAACAAAAAGCTTGGAGGCAATCGAAAAATTCAGCGCCTTTTACATGCGAACGTAAGTATCAAAATATCTTAAAAGTATTTTGACAATTCTGTTTCCTTTTTTCAGCTTGCAATTGCTTTAATCACAGCAATAGATGCATTTACAATGCTGAAGTTGACAAAAATCATACATCGCTGGATATTTACGGAAAGTACGAGGGCGGAGGTATTTGCCAAAATTGTCAACATAATACTGAAGGAATTAATTGTAATAAGTGCAAATCGAAATATTTTAGACCCTACACAAAAAATTTGAATGATACAGATGTCTGTCAACGTAAGTACAATCCTGAGTTGAAATAAGTTAGGTTAGGTGACATTTATCACTTATCCGTTTTAACAAAATATTCTCTTCAAGGAATTAACATTTTTTCATGTAATATAAAATTAAATTAATATTTTTAGCTTGTGACTGCGAGAAATTTTATTCCACTGGAAACTGCGCTGAAGGTTCCGGACGGTGTGAATGCCGCATAGAATTCCAACCTCCGCATTGCGATAAATGCAGTTTCGGTTATTACGGATACCCAAATTGTAAAAGTTGCGATTGTTATTTAAACGGAACCCTCACTTTACAATGTGAGGCCAAGGATGGGATATGTACCTGTAAAGAAAACTTTGGAGGAAATAACTGTACGATTTGTGCTGATGAGTATTACAATTTTCCAAGCTGTGAATGTAAGTAACATTTGCATGAGATGCTTCTTGCTTTAAGACGACTCTTCTCTTTAGCATGCGAATGCAATCCGCTTGGATCGTTAAATGGCGTTTGTGATAAAATTTCTGGAAATTGCACATGCAAAAATAACTATGGAGGGAGACAGTGCGAACAATGCCAAGACGGGTATTATAATTACCCATCGTGTCCATGTAAGTTTAAAATTTACATTAAAAGCATTTTGATAACCTAAAATTCAAAGTTATGTTTACATATTTTGAAAATTTAAGGTTATGTGTACAAATTTAATTCTAGATTGTAATTGTGATGTAAAGGGAACCAAAGATGGGATTTGTGATAAAGAAACGGGAAAATGTATATGTAAAGATGGTTATGGTGGGGAGCGATGCGACCAATGTATCGCTGGATATTATGGTTATCCAAATTGTAAAACATGTAATTGCAGTCTTGCCGGTTCTGCTGGTTCTGTTTGTGATGCAACTGGAAAATGCCCGTGTTTATCTAATTTTGCTGGACGGACATGTGAAGGTTGCAGTCCTGGCCATTACAAATACCCGGAATGTTTATGTATTGTATATTATTATCTCAAAAGATTTTTAGTAAATATATTTCGTTTATTTTAGCTTGCGATTGCGATAGTCATGGTAGAATCGGTATAACCTGCGATAATGAAGGAATTTGCCAATGCCGTCATAATTTCGATGGAGAACGATGTAACAGATGTAAAGAAGGTTTCTACAACTTCCCCGCATGTGAAGATTGCAATTGTAATCCAGCGGGTGTGATTGCTGCATTCGCTGGATGTGGATCCGTTCCAAAAGGTGAACTCTGCCAGTGTAAGGAACGGGTACAGGGTCGAATCTGTGATAAATGCAAACCGCTTTATTGGAATTTAAACACACACAACCCAGACGGGTGTGAAGAATGCAAATGTAATATACCAGGTGTTTTGGGTGGAATTGCTGTTTGTGATAGTGAACAAGGGCAATGTACATGTAAACCATCGGTGGTCGCAAGGGGCTGCTCTGAATGCGATGATGGAACGTATAATTTGCAAGAAGATAATTTATTTGGATGTACGGATTGTGGGTGTGACGTTGGAGGATCTATAAGTTTAAATTGTGATAAGTTATCGGGACAATGTCAATGTCAACCGAGAGTGACAGGTCGGACATGTAAAGAACCTTTACAAATGCATTACTTCCCAACACTTTTTCAACATCAATATGAAATGGAAGAGAATAGTCGAACACCAGATTCAACTTTAGTCCGTTACGGTTATAACGAAACTGAATTTCCAGGTTATTCTTACAAGGGATACGCTTCGTACTCGATCGTTCAAGTAAGTATATTTAAGTTAATTACATTGTAAGACAGTTGATATTTGATTATGTATTAATAACAGTTTTATTTTTCAGAGAGAAGTTCTTAAAGATATCTACATCTTTAAATCTTCCCTTTACCGAATAGTATTCCGATATGTAAACAAAAGTCCGGAAAATATTTTCGGTACTATCAAAATCATCCCTGAAAACCCAAATGATATTGAACAGAAATATCAGGTGCAATTCAAAAATTTAACGACACCCACATTCACTACACTTCAAGCAAGCGGGGCACCTGTCGCATTAGTTATGAACCCTGGGAAGTGGACAGTCAGTATAATAGCTGAAGCGAACCTCTTACTTGATTATTTTGTTTTATTACCTGAAGAATTCTACATGGCTTCAATTCTAAACCAAAAAGTTGAAGGTCCCTGCAAAGTCTTCGAAAATACATTGTGTAGGGAATTCAGCTACCCGAACATTTCCCAATATGATGTGAGCCTTGGTGGGGGTGGTTACATCGATTTAGGACCTGGAGAAATTGCAACTTTAACAGAATATTATGAAAATTTTAAAGTGAGTCATGTTAAACATTTTCTTATTAACATTATTTAAAAAATTTAACATAACCTCACTTTTTTTAGCATATTGATGAAGTCAAGATACGTAATAAAGTGCCATTAATAAACGAACACCAAAAGGAAATCAATTACAATATTACATTGAGTAAACCAGGGCCCTATGTTATTCTAGTGAATTACATAACCCCAATTGATGATGAAAAAACGTATACGGTCGATGTCGGAGTGATTAATTCGAATGAGGTTGATTCATCTTACAAATTTAATAAAATCCAATTGTATAATTGTCATTATACGACAGTATGTCGGCAAGTTGTTACTAACTCAGATGGAATTGTAGGTGTCTATAATGCAGATGAAAATTTACTTCATATCAAATTGAAGGTAAGATACAATTTTGAGATCAATCGAAAACAAAGAATTTAATGTAGATTAAGTTAGTACTATTGTTAGATCTCATATTTACATTTTGATTTTTTATTCATACTCATTAATTTTCCATTTTTTCCAAAATGAGCAGTTAATGTGATCAAACACATACCTCATATGAGGAGCACCATCCTTAAAACGAAGTTCTAATTATTGATTTATTTCTTATCTTTTTAGGGTGAAGAAAGTAATGTTGGTATACAATCTATTGTTGCGATTCCGTATGAAGAATGGTCACTTGATTATATCAATCCCCGTCCCATTTGCATCCGCAAAGATGGTAATTGTGTGACATCCTCCTTCCCAAATCCACCGGAATCTAAAAAAATCCAATTTGAAAAAGAGGCAATTGTAAATGATGGACATAACAAAACTATTTATAAACCTTCGAATTCAACGACATACCTACACCTCCATTCGGGAGATAATATGGTGGATGTACGCTCTAAAGTTCCCACACCTGGTTTCTATACTTTTATTGTGCATTATTATCAACCGGAATTTCCAGGTAGGTCATAAATCACGTTCATTCAACCATTTTTATTTTTATTATACACTAAATATTTAAAAATAAATGGAATGGAATAAAAAATAAAATAAATGGAAGAATAGAAAATTTTAGGTTAGGAAGTTGATAATGTGAAGTGTTGCAAATTTCCGATTTGAAATCATTGCACCTTTTCCGAAGTTTATTGTTGTTATTATGCATCTTAACTTATAAATTTTATTTAATTGCCTAAATTTTTAGAATATGATGTCGATGTGCTGATGCAAAATGGTTTAATGTATGAAGCAAAGATACCCGTCAGACACTGTCCATCAAAATCTGGATGTAGAGCTCTGGTTAAGCAAAAAGATGGAAATATTAAGTTTTCCCTTACTGAAAACTTTATGATTACATTCAAGGCAAGTAGAGAAGAAAATGATTGTATTTGTTTTATAACAGATGGCGCCTTAAAGCTTGCTTTTCAAAATTCTAACTTTAAACTTTCAATTTTCAAATCGCCTTCTTTTAAATGATTCCTGTAGTAGTTGATTAATTGATTGATTTTTTTTAGATTCCCGATGATAAAAACATTTATTTGGATTATGTCATCGTAGTCCCACATGACTTATACAATCAGCGAATACTTGAGGAAGAGAATTTGGATCGGACTGGTGAATTTATCGCAAATTGTGGAAACAATCATTTCTACATAGATCCTGATGCAGATGGTATGAATCATGATTTATAAAAGCTTTTTTATTTGCGGTACCTAAACAATCTGGCAACATTGCCCTTTATATTTTTAATCTGGTTATCATTCAACTTTTTCTCGTAACACTATTGACAAATGTATTTTTACAGAATTTTGTAAAGAATCAGTTTTTTCTATTACTTCTGGTTATAATAACGGAGCTTTACATTGCCAATGTGATTATGATGGTTCGTTAAGTTTTCAATGTGAAAAATTCGGGGGACAATGCCAGTGCAGACCGAATGTAATTGGTAGGCAATGCACATTCTGCAAAACTGGTTATTATGGTTTCCCAGAATGTAAACCATGCAACTGTCCAAGCAGCTCCACATGTGACGTGAATACCGGACAATGTATTTGTCCAATGCATGTGATAGGAGAAAGATGCGACCAATGTGAACCTATGACATACGGATTTGATCCTTTTAGCGGTTGTGAGGAATGCAAATGTAATCCGCTTGGGGTTGAGAAGGAACTACAGTGCGATTTAATCGATGGAAATTGCGAGTAAGAAAAAAAATTTTAAATTTCTATTATTTACAATTTTTTACTTTTCGGATTATTAATTTCGTGTTTTGTTCTATTTTTCAGTTGTAAACCGAATATAATCGGAAGAAAATGTGATACATGCCTGGCGGGATATTTTGCTTACCCCTACTGTCGACAATGTGAGTGCGATTTGAGAGGTACCACGAAAGATATATGCGAACAATTAACTGCCGAATGTTTCTGCAAGGAATTCGTAACAGGCCCAGCTTGTGATATATGTGAGGATGGTACCTATGATTTACAAGAAAACAATGAAGTTGGCTGCACTGAATGCTATTGTTTTGGTAAAACAAACCGTTGCTACAGTTCAAGTTTCTACAAATACACCCTGCAAGTGATGGATGATTGGGATATAGTTATGATAAACGAATCAGACATTTTTGATGTTAAATCGCTAAATGTAACGCTTCACACTGTCGATGAGGAATCTTTCGGGGTTGATTTAATCGATGTACAAAACGAAACCGTTTATTTCTCAGCACCTGCAGAATTACTAGGAAAAAAATTAACATCTTATGGAGGTTACTTAAATTACACAATTTTTTATACCATCGGTGATGAAGGTACTTTATTTTAAAATTTTGTTAATATTTATTTTTTTTAAATTTTTGATTGTCATTAGGTAAAGCCACTATGAAACCCGATGTTATACTTGAAGGTATCAATACGTACCTAATCTATAGTGGAATCGAACAACCTGCTGCTGCAGAAGATTACAGTTTCTCTTTACAAATTGTAGAAACCAATTTTATACTACCAAATGGTCTTCCGGCAAAACGTGAGCACCTTATGTTTGCTTTAAAAAATTTACAAGGGATTTATATTCGAGCAACTTATTGGAGTATCACGAAAACATCAAGGTAATACAAAATTTGAGAAACAATTCTATCAACAAATAAAAAAATATTTTTATTTTTGCAGGTTAATGAGGGTTAGTTTAGATATCGCAGAAAAATTCATAAATACAACTGGGAACTATCAACTAGCAACATCTGTAGAACATTGTGATTGCCCAGCTAATTATCAAGGTCTATCATGTGAAGAATGTTCACCTGGCCACTATCGTGTGAATACTGGACCACACGGAGGAATATGTGTGGCCTGTAAGTGCAATGGACATGCCGAGGAGTGTGATGTAAACACTGGTGTTTGTATTGTAAGTATTGTAGTATGCACTAAAAAATTCAAATTCATTTTCAAACAATTTAATGTTTGTTTAAGCTGCTTAATTGAAACATTCAAATGGTTCCTTTCAGAATTGCCAACATAACACTGTCGGTGATCATTGTGAAATGTGTGCTGTCGGCTACCATGGGAATGCCTTACAAGGAACACCTAAAGATTGCTTGATATGTGCTTGTCCACTTCCAATTACTTCAAATAAGTAAGTAATTTTAACATAAACTAAAAAGTATTATACTGAATAATTAAAATTTTGCCTTTCCTGAGAGGGACGATAATTAGAAAGTAATCTGAGTTCTCAAATACAACAATTTTAAGCTTAATTTTACTATACAAGTATTTTTCTTAGTTTTTTTTTAATCATAACCTCTAAATCGTCCATTTTATTAACTAAATTTAACCTAAAAAATTTTATTCCAGTTTTGCACATTCTTGTGAAGTTAGCAGTGATGGTGAAAGAATTAGTTGCGATTGTAATAATGGATATATGGGAGCAAGATGCCAATCTTGTGCGCCAGGATTTTATGGGCAACCGGAAGTGCAAGGTAAAAAAAAATTTAAAATACACATAGCGCAAATAATCCATGAGGTTTTATTTTTTAGGTGATTACTGTAAACCGTGCAATTGTTCAGGAAATATCAATCCAGAGGAACCAGGATCTTGCGATACAGTAACTGGAAAATGTTTGAAATGCTTGAATAACACATATGGAGAAGCTTGTGCAATATGTGCTCCTGGACACTATGGTGACGCTGTTATTTTAAAAGATTGCCAACGTAAACATTAATAACTCCACGTGAATTTGTAATTTGTTAACATCATCTACCTTTTCAGAATGTGTTTGTGATGAATTGGGTGCAGATAGATGTAATAGTTCCACAGGAGAATGTGTTTGTAGAGAAAATGTGATTGGAGATAAATGTGACCGTTGTGAAGTTGATCATTATGGTTTTTCATCGGGACAAGGATGTAAACCTTGTAATTGTGGTGAGGCCGCTACAAGTCTTCAATGTGATGATAATACTGGGCAATGCCGTTGTAAACCGGGAGTTACAGGACGCACTTGTGATAAATGTGCACCAGGGTACTGGAATTATACAATCGATGGTTGTTTATGTAAGTAAAAATGAATAGAAAAATTTAAATGGATGATTTATTGAAACTTTTACTTCAGCTTGTGGATGTAAGAGCGAATATTCGAGGGGTTTTGGATGTAATGCACAAACTGGACAATGTGAGTGCCTTCCTGGAGTTACAGGGGAAAAATGTGATAAATGTCCTTATAGATGGACTTTTGTGCCTGAATATGGATGTTTTGGATGTGACAGTTGCACACATGATTTATTAGATGAAACGGATGCTCTTTCTCTGTTAATTGATCCCACAATTAATGAATTTGATGTAAGTAGCTAGTTTACACGTTACTATTAACTGGCATGCAAGTTGAGGTTGTTTTTTGAGTAATGCCAGTGGCTGGAATTGTATTTGCAACATTCTGTATTGTTTGCATATTGCCAATATGCATACCAGTAGACTTTCTTGATGAGAAAGTTATGAGGGAAAATATCAACCTGGCCAATAAATCAAATATTATTGTTTTGCTCCCATTGACATTCGCTGTCAAGTCAGTGTTTACGCCTTGCAAATCACTACTTGGCAACATGTAAACCAACCTTAAAACAAAATTGTTGCAGAAACTTAAATTTACTACAATTAACATGTTGCGTTACAGAGTGTTGAGTCTGGATATTTCACAACGAGACGTTTAGCTCATATAAATGACACAATTAAATCTTTAAGGCCTAAAGTTTTACAATTAAGTCCCGATTTAATCAATTTTACACCAACTATACAAGAATTGGACAGCATGGAACAAGAGTCGAATAATATGAACAGAAAGGTAAGAAAACTGTTTTATAAATCAAACGAATTGCATTTAAAAAATATATTTTGTTAATATCAGGCAAATTATTCCCTGGATAATAGTAAAGATTTAGTGGAGCAAGCTGGAAAACTACGTATGGATAGTATTGATGCTTTGGAAGCTGCTAATGATGCTGCTGATGATGCAGCAGATACAATCGATATCATACAACAGTTATCTACAAATCTTGCAGAGGGTGAAGGTATAACACACATTAATTTCTAAATATTGCAAAATTTGCCATGTACCAACGCAGTTAATTATGTATTGATTAAAATCATATCTTAGGTCCAAAAATTGATGAGGCAAGAAAACAAGCTGAAGATATTTTGAACTTCATGAAACGTTTTAATTTGACTGATAGGGATGAAGCAGCAAATACTAAATTAGATGAAGCCTTGGCCCTCTTTAGTGATTTGAAGAGCTATAAAGAACCTGTTGACACTTTCCAGTTAGACATACAACATTTAAAAGATGATTTGCAGGAGTTTAATAAAAAACTCGATGATCTCTCCAACCAGACACAATATTCTTTAGCAAAATCGGCCGAAGCAAAAGAATTATACGACAAAAATGGGTAAGTTTGTGCATGCACCAAATTTTAGGTTTGAATTTAAATTCATAATTTTGGGTTAATAAAAAAAGATCAAGTGGTGACCATTTCAGATTTTGTTAAATAATAAATAAGTAAAGATCAACTTATTTATATTATGACCAAATAAATATTTTACCGTTTCACCATTACATAGTGTGCAGAACGATTGGACTGTAATAAAATTATGTGTAAATAGTTTAAAAAAATAATGCCTAATTTTCTTTTAACTTCAAATTTTATTATTTAAATCAAATAAATAACAAAATCAATAAATGAAACACTGAAACAAATAATTTATAACTTAAATACGTCACCAACCATATATTATTTATTCATTGAACTGAAATAATGTAAGAATTGTTACTATTCTTGTGCTCTTCCCGTTGAATCAGAAGTATCGATGTGAAAAAAAAAAACTTTGTAAGGAATCGGGAAAGAGATTAGGTGACACTAAAAAAAACTGCTGCAAGTTTATATTATGAAATTCTTTATAAACATTGGAAACATTTAAGTAAATAAAGAATTCACATTGGTAGAAAAATACTTTTGAAATAAGAAAATTCAACTAAATTGTTCAAGAAAACGAGTACAATAAATAAATTTGAACGAAACAAGTTGGAGTGGGGGCACAATCTCAACGTTTGATCCCTTTCACTTTTAAGTTCTCTTTTACCTTCCATACAACCAGTTCCATGCAAGTTATCGCATCCTCCGCACTATCATGTCCACTTACATCGTTTTGTATAATCTTTCTGAGATATTCACTAGCTAGAACACGCAGCGCCCTTTTATGTGGCAACCCGAATTTATGCGGAAACATCACAGATGTATCGACTATAGTACTATGAATTATTTTTAAAGCTTTCATATCCGATTCAAGAGAATGTCCGATTAAAATTGTTTTCGAATTGCACAAGTGGAGAATATTAGCTTGAACTTGTAATATGCTTGTAGAAGTGCGATCCATCTGTTCTTCTGTAATACCCGAAAAACGAGTATTGTAATCAATTATTACATTTAAGGGTTTCACTAAAGTTTCGTATACAGTTTTTAGGTTTGTGTCAACAATTGTGACACGGGTTAATTCGAGCCCTTTAGTCGTGTAGCACATTTCACAATCGAGGGCGTAAACAGCATAAGAACGTGGGTCATTTTCACTTTCTGGTTCCATAGTCGATTGGTAACCTTCTAATTCTCTGTCGGCTGATATTTCACTTACGTGGGTATTTGACATAGCGCAACCAGTATCTTCCGGAGATTTACAGCAGAGGTAGATATGTTCGCCACGGAGAGTACGTTTGCGAAGCGGATGATAGAAACAATCTTCCAGGTGCAATGCAAAACCGTCTTCATCAACTAAATAAATTTTATGGCAACGGCAGCATATGCGTTGGGTTGAATCCAAATGTTCACTTGATATTATTTTCCGATCAGTTGTGACGATTGCTTTACCGGGAGTGGGGCCTTCACGTGGATAACCATGTAGCACCAATTCATCTTCTGTTAAGATGTACTGCTCAATATTTTCATAAAAAGCTTTTCCATGGAATGGAGAATCGTTCTTTTCCGATGTACTTTCTCCACTTTGAATTAACCCTAATCCAGATTCCTCTCGTTCTTTAGCTTCTTTCCTTAACCTGTTCACCCCCAACATGGCAGAATTTCGATATGTTGTTAAGGTATTACATCTTTCATATACCTTACATTCTTCATTTAGGGCACGTTGATATGCATCCTCTTTTAATTCGTACAACTTCACACATTCAGTTACAAATAAGGTTAAGAACCTTGTACGTACATTCACTGGTAATTTCGATTTTTCTATATGGAGAACATCGGGGACATCTGAAAGAGATGCATCTGGGATGTGAGCAACCCTTTTTGTCCCTTTATTTATAGTCTGCGCAGCAGTTTTACTTGCAGCTTCAGCTTTTAAACGTGCATGCTCGATCATTCTAACTTTTGCTTGTTGCATGGAGTTTACATTTTGTACAGGGGCAATGCGACGTTTAACTGCGGCTGCATTTGCACGTCCATTTATAATATCATCGATTAAATTTGTGCTTTTAGGAACTTCGGTCGGTGCTTTTTGTACTGGTTTTGATAATTTCACTATCTTTGGTGGTTGGACTGTTTCCGGATTGTTATGTGTTCGTTTCAATCCTTGTTGCTTGATTTCTTTAAGTAAATTAGTTTGCTCGTTCTCGGCTTGTTTTTGCCGAGCGATTTTAATACGATTGGTCATTGCTAATGCTACACTAGGAACCGAACGTGGTTTACTATTAAAAATTTTGTTGCTCGATTGTTCGGCTTTTTCATAAGCGATTCGTTTCTTACCAGAAACAATTTCATCTTCATCTTTTTGAGATTCCTTGAACGGTTCAACAGCTGATTCAGACTTTTCCGGGGCTTTGAATTCATTAAAAATTTTGTAACATTCTTCTTCGACAGAATATTCTTCAGAATCGTATCCTAGCATATCTTCCATCTCCTTTACATCCACTGTTCGTAACGGACTATGTTTTTTATGTTCATGTTTTCGATGGGATTTTTTGTGCTTACTACTTGATTCTCTTTCTTTTGTCTTCTTCTGATCTCTTTCATTATCCTTGCATCTATCTTTACTTTTATCTTCTTTGCGTCTTTCTTCTTTCTCTTTTCGCCTTTCCTTCTCTTCCTTACGCCTGTCTTTTTCCTTTTTTTTCTCCTTATCTTCTTCCTTTCTCCTTTCCCTTTCTTCTTCTTTTTCTTTGTTCCGCCGCTTTTCTTTCTCTTCTTTTTCCCTATCCTTCCGCCGTTCTTTTTCTTTATCTTTCTGCTTTTCTTTATCCGAATCTTCTTTTACTTTATCCTTTCGCTTATCTCTCTCATCTTTTTCCTTATTCTTTCGCTTCCCCCTTTCAGAGTCTTTTTTATCATCTTTGTGCCTATCACGTTTATCTTTCTCCCTTATTTTCTCTTTATGGTGAACCACTCTCTCCTTTTCTTTCACTTTCACTCGATCATTCCCTTTATCCCTTTCACCATCACTTACTTTCTCCCCATCCGAGGTATTTGGCTTCTCTTTATCGCTCTTTTTCTGTTTATCTTTCCTGTCTTTATCATTCTTTTTATTGTCACCACTCCGACTGTATTTATCTTTTCTATGTTGCTCCTCTTTCTTCTTACAGCATTCTTCCGTTTCCTCACTCCATTCTTCTAAATCGTCTTTTCTGTCCTTATCTTTATTTATAATTGTAGGGATGTACTCGGGTTTTTCCTCTTTTTCTACGTCTTGTAATAGTTCATCGATCATTTGGAATTCAATCGATAAATCAGTTTCATCATTTTGTACATTTGTAGGTGTATACTCGTTCTCCCTATTCGCCAATAAACTAATAGGTGTCGGTTTATATGTAGGCCGATCGATTAAATGAAAGCTTGGTACGGGGCGTTTTATACGATCGCTGCGTATCACCAAATCCGGCACATAAGTAATTGGTATGTGACTCTTTCCACTGGCTAATTCACTTTTTGGGGTTGGTTTATATGTGGGCACTTCACTTTCCGCACTTCTTCCTTGTTCATCGTTCGTTTCCTGGTTCCTTTTTCTATGCCGGAAATGGCAATATGGTCGCCCGCACACACCCTTCGAATATGGACAATCAATGTCTGTAAAGAAGCCTGATGTGGGCAACATCTTTTACCGGTTTATCACAGCAAAATTCAACAGTTTTTCCTAATTCAAAACATAACCTTGTTAAATGACACGGTAATTGACAGGTGCGGTTATAAACAAATTGTTGCCAACCTAAAATAGGTGGAATGGATCAAATAATGCCAACTTAAATTTATCATGGTCGTATTTTTAAAAATTATATTAAATCCATAAATATAAATATTTTTAAGATGAAACGTACGAGATGTAAGAAGATTTATCGCGGACTAGTTTCTAAAATTAAATTTCATTTTGATATTGCTTATCATATCACGACCTTATAATGACCTGTTATCGTTGCTTGTTTAATTTTTTTATTATCAAACTTAATTGAGGATTTTGTGCTTATTACATCTTTCCTTTACTTACTATTTTAAAATTTGTTTAATTCCTTTTATAGTAAGGATAAAATTGAGAAAAAACTAGACAATATCAAGATTCAAACAGAATCGATTGAACAAGGTCTGAAGGACTCCGAAAACCTCCTACGCAATGCCACAAAATATTTAAAAGATGCAAAGAAACGGTTCAAAGCAATCAATAATGATTTGGACACGTTAGAAAATCAAAATAACAACTTTAACAACACACTCGAATCAAATTTCGCGAAGATCATTGCAATTGAAGAAAATAAAAAGAAAGTACAAGATCACGCTTCAGAATTATCAAGGCAAGCAGAAGTTTTAAGTAATCTCCTCGCAGAAACCCGCAGCTCATCTGAAAATGCTGTTAAAGCTGCCACAGCTTACAACGACATCAATAAAGCAATCGATGACGCTGAAACTGCTGCAGAAAAAAGTAAAATTGTTGTCGATGAAACTTTAAAACTTTTAAATGGAATTGAGAACGAGACAGAAGATTCAAGCAGCAATGCACTTACATTACTTGACGACGCACATAAAGCTTCCGGGGAGGTTAATGATTTAAATCCGATTTTGGAGAAAGTTAGAACGAAATCTGCAGGTGCAAAAACAAGACACGATAAGAATGATGAACAACTTAAGGGAATCACACGATACTTGGAAAATTTCCAAACGGTACCTTTAGAAGATTCTTTGATTGACGCTATGAAAAATGCTGATGATGCTGAGAAGAACACCAAGAAGACACTTGATGAATTAAAAACTGGATTTAAAGATGTAAGTTTTGTATAAACTAACCTTAAATTCTTTTTATACGAAATTTCTTGTTATTTTTAGGTTGGTAATAAAACAGAAAGTGCGAAGAACCTTCCGAAAAGTGTTTACGATACAAATCGAGATATTGAACAAGTCAAACAGAATATTGATACTGTTAATGAAAAATTACCGGAATTATTGAAAGCGTTAAACAGTATACCTGCGCAGGATGCCCAAGATAAAGAGATTACGAAAAATATTGAGGAAAAGATCAAGAAACTTAACCAACAGATTGCGATTGCAAGGGATCTGGCAAATCGTATTGAAGTTGGTGTTAAATTCAACCGAAGCACAACACTCGAATTGAAAAATCCTGATAACTTACAAGATTTAAGTACTTCGACACAAATTTCTGGGTATTTCCAGACAGCAGCAAAGAATGGACTTTTAGTGTACCTCGGAAATGGAGAAGGAACGAACCTACGCAAAACAAAATCGGTAATCAATTACATTTCTGGCCCAACATAACCTCATTCTTATTTGGACCTCTTAAAAATTAATTTTAGGACGATTACATGGCCTTACAAGTTGAAAATGGGTATCCAGTTTTAACTTTGGATGTTGGAAATGGTCAGGAGAGAATTATAAATGAGAAGTATGTGGCGGATAATAAATGGTACAAATTTATAATCGATAGAACTGGTTTGAATGCAAAATTGTCAATTGTGGAGCAATTACCAGATGGTACAATGGAAACCACTACAAAAGAAGAGCAGTTGGAAGGACCTTATTCCATTTTTAATTTGGACAAAAATCAATCCAAGTTGTTTGTCGGCAGTTACCCCTTGGATTTCAAAATGCAGGACACTGTTATGCAGAATTCATTTGAAGGAGCTATTGAAGGACTTACAATTGGGGAACAGCCTGTCTCACTTTGGAATTTCGTTTGGGCACACGATAATAATCAAGGAATTCAAAGGTAATGCAAAATTGTAGTTTTAACTTTTTTTATTTGATACGCCCCCTGATTTTTTTTAGAGATTCCCTCCGTCAAACAAAAACTGGGTACCGTTTCAATGGTAACGGTTACGCAATCTTAAACTCAAGGTCTTATCCATTCAAATCACGTTCGGATATCCAATTAAGTTTCAAAACTTTCGCCCCAGAAGGTTTGATTTTCTTAAATGGTAAAGGAAACACATTCATCTCACTTGAAATAAGAAATGGACGTGTAGTTTACAAGGTAAGATTTAATTTATTTCTTAATTCAAGGATAAGTTTCCATTTCTATATTTAAATTATAACAAAATTATTTTTAGTATAATTTGGGTAAAGGAACGAAGATCTTCCAGTCATCAAAGATGTATAATGATGGACTTTGGCATATGATCGAAGCAACTCGTGAAGGTCCTAAAGGGCGCTTCTTCGTGGATAAGGAAGAAGTACCCGATAGAAGTAAACCAATTGAAGGTAATTTCATCGAACCAGATGATACAATTTTCTTTGGAGGATATCCACAACATCACAATTTTGAAGAAATTACAAATGTCGATTTTGATGGTTGCATTGATAATGTTCGTTTCACCGGCAATCCGGTCGATCTGAGTACAAATATAAAGGCTTATGGTGTTACACCAGGATGTCCAGTTAAAGTAAGTTTAATGCTATTTTCTGAATATTTCCTACCATTTCATCATCAATTTTTGCCAACAATTATCTTTTAGCAAATTTTAAAATTACTTCTATCCCTTCAAAACTATTTTCTTTTTTTTGCTATACTGAAAAATTAATAAAACTTGTATTTTTTAGTTTAGCAGATTGGTATCTTTCCATCCAAGAAGTCCTGGTTATATCAAACTTGACAACGTTTCCTCTTCTAATGACCTGAAAGTGATATTAAAATTCAAAACAAAATCTAAAGACGGGTTAATATTTTATATCACCGATAAGAACAGTGATGCAGGCATGTCGCTTTCTCTTGAAGATGGCCACTTGAAACTGATTAGTCAGAAAATGGAGATAATATCTAAAGACAACACATTCAATGATAATGAATGGCATGTTGTAAGTGTACATCACAACAAAGATGCCTTACGCCTTGATTTTGATGATTACGGATTTAAAGTGTAAGTAAATTATTTTTGTGATAAAATGTTGGTATAGATTTATAGGGTGCCAACCCAAAAAATATCTATTAATAAAAAATAAATGAAGTTTTTCGTTTTTAGGACTGATACTGCACCCCCACCACTACACTTCCTCTATGGTGAAATATATCTTGGAGGTTATCCAGTGCATAATCAAGCAGAAGGTGATTTATATATTCCGTTCTCTGGATGTATTGGCGATGGAACGATTAATGCGAATATCTTAAATTTTGCAAATTCAACTGATAAATATGCTGAAATTGTCGGAAAGTGCATTCTAGATCCTGAAATTGGCAGTGATTCAGATATACACACAGGTAATTTATGTTGCATTCAAAAATACGGAAAGGAATTTATTTGATTATTTTTCAAGATTCGATATCAACATAAATTTTAAAAATATTTTTGTGTAAATTTATTTTGTTTTTAGTTCCTGTACTCCCACCTTTACATGAAATTTTTGAACAAACAACACAATTATACGAACCGGTAACAGAACCTGAGTTTGAAGGTCCAAAGCGTGGAGATGGTGGAAAAGATGATGGTCCTACTGATGAAGATGAAATAATTGAAGGCGAAGTACCAGAAGTAGAAGTGACGACTTGGCCTACTCCACGTCCACATCCAACAGTTACAACCATAACTCCTCCTGTCTGTGCATTACCCATGAATCCTGAAATTGATGAAGATGTCATAACATCTGGTTCGTACCGATATGGAACTGAAATTGATAGCCGATTAGAATATAAATCGTCACGTGGAAAATACCGTAAACAATTTGAGTTCAGTCTGGAATTTAAAACGTTAGCTTTCAATGGAATCATTTTTTATGTAGCCGATCCAAATCACATGAATTTTGTTGCAATATTTATTAAAGAAGGATATGTTCATTATGTATTTAACGGAGGTGCAGGCCCCGCAACAATCATCTCCGAATTAACTTACAACAATGATTTATGGCATGAAATTCACATATCGAGACAAGGCTCTCAAGGAATTTTAACAATTGATGGAGAAAGTATTAGTGGTAAAACGCCAAGTGAAACTAATAAATTAGAAATCTTCCCTCCGTATTATTTGGGTGGTGTCGCACCGAATACTTACAATCATGTTTTGGGTAATTTAAATATGACTGAATCTTTCCATGGTTGTATACGTAATTTCAATATGAATAATAAACCAATGGAACATCCAGATAAATTTGGAGTAATACCGTGTTCAGATCGTGTTGAACAAGGTGTATTCTTTAATTCCCGAGGCGGATTCGTTAAACTCAAAGAGCGTTTTAAGGTTGGTTTGGAACTGGATGCGAAGATGGATATTAAACCCAGAAATCTTTCTGGACTTATTATGGCTGTGCATGGTAGAAAGGATTACTTTGTGTTGGAGTTGGATAATGGCGCATTGAAATTAACAGTGGATAATGGAAAGGGTGCAATAAGTACCCGTTATGAACCAAATGAGCCACACCTGTTTTGTGATGGAAATTGGCACAGCATACAAGGTAAAAATTTATTAAACCTTCAATTAATTATTGGTAGAAATTAATTGCATTAATTGCAAGTATTATATGTTTTCTATAAGTGAATTTTCTATTGTTTCACTTGACTTTCATTAGTCCAATCTGCCATTTTTATAAATCATAATAAAATTTATCTTGTTTTTTAGCTGTAAAATCCAAGAGTGTAGTAACGCTTGCTGTTAATGGAATATATTCCGCACCCGGAGTAGGTGATCATAGTTCAACATCTACTGATACAGGTGGATTCCTATTCTTGGGTGGTCATCGACTTCTTCACAGAGCCAAGGGATTAACGGTTCGAATTCCTTATGTTGGATGTATTAGGAACGTGCAAGTTAACAACCAGAATATTCCAATTACAGCTAATATGGCTGAAGGAGGTGTTACAGTTGGATCATGTCCTACTAATTAATTTTACATTTAATAAATTCTAATTAGTTTAGAGATTTTTTTCTTCCTTGTACAAAAGCCGTTGAAAAAATGTGTATATTAAATAAAAAAATTGAAACATCAATTGTACTTATTTTTGAATAATTTTTCTACACGTCAGTTCAGACCCACTTAACAATCGAACCCGGGACATGTTATTTTAAAGTCAATGGGCATTTAAAAAATAATTTTTTGAAATGGCGGGAAATTTAATTTGAATTTCCCGCCATTTCAAAAAATTATAAAACAGACCCACTTTTAACATTTGACCCACCTTTAACATTTGACCCACTTTTAACATTTGACCCAATTTTAACATTTGACCCACTTTNTGTGCAGAGACGGATCGCTTCAGGGATGACCTAAGCACGTTCTCCGCGGATGCAGCTGGGCAACTGGATGGACGCTTGGCGTAGAGAATGATTTCAATTTTTAATTTTTGACTGAAAAAAGTCCATGAAATTTTTCCAAATCTGAAAATTTAAAAAATTCCATTTTAAGTGGAGAAATGTAAAGCTAATACCTGTAGGAATCTATTTCGACCACTCTAGCTTTTAAATTCTTCAAATGATTGAGAAAATCAAATTTATAGTTGCGTTCACTTTTGTGCAAACTATAGAGCGGTAAATAAAATTTTTACAGGTCAAAATTAAATACTTTCATTTACCTTTTTTAAATCAAAATGAAGTACGCAGTAGCATATAGACGTAGTAACATAATGATGCACTTGTTTTTAATTTTTGGCTTATTAATTCTTTTTCTTCAGTGTCATCCACTAATTTGGCACAGGTACAAAGTATCTCTGTGTAGACTTGTGACATCTGCAGTAGCCATAGTTTTTTCAGAC
Organism: Coproporus ventriculus; assembly: GCA_027574865.2. Classification (NCBI taxonomy): domain Eukaryota; kingdom Metazoa; phylum Arthropoda; class Insecta; order Coleoptera; family Staphylinidae; genus Coproporus; species Coproporus ventriculus. The sequence continues at coordinate 1,368 of JAODAH020021695.1, read as the reverse complement.
TTTCTGGTTCACTTCTTCAGCTGAAGAACTGCTTCATTGTGATCTATTTACACCAAAATTGCCTCCCCCGCGCTCTTTCAGTGGTCTCTTCGGATGGGCAAGCCATCAGGTGTCCCGGAATACCTGTAGGAAAATATTTTTTTTAATGTCAGAATAATTTATGGAGCCTTTTTCCATTAACAATCAACAAAATTTATTAAATTTTAATATAAAGTGACAAAATGTCTTCAAGAAAGCAATTTGAATCGTATAAAAATGTTTGGGGATGATTAATGAGTAGTGGAAATGGATCGGAAAAATTAGGAAAGCAAGAGCACCAACCAAAATTTATTTAGTTTGCTTTGAATTAGGATTTTTTTATTTTTTTTTAAATCTAACTATTTCGTTTGTTGTGTTTTATTGGAACTGTTCTTGTTTTGGTGGTTATCAGTTGGAAAAGCACAGATTTATTTACTCGTAAAATGGAGTGAGTCGGTATCTGGCATAGGATTTAATTGTAGCCAACTTGTATTTGTGATAGAAACTCTAATTTAGTTTAGTATTTGTGTTGTGTGTTAATTGAATGTTAGATATGTACTGCAGCTTAAGGGTGTATAACACAAGACATACAAGGTACATATTAATTTAACAATTTCTGCATTGATGGATTGGTAACTAAAGTCCTTTTTAGACTAGATAACTTCCTCTTCTTAGAAGCAGGAATAATTACTTCTCAAAATCCCTCTATCGATCCCTTTGAAACGTACACCTCACCTCTACTTTATTTAATATAACATCAAAAGCTCAAATTAAATTTTTTCTTCTTTAGCAGTTTTACAATTTTTATTTTGGGAATGTGATAAAAAATTAAGTAATTTTCATAAGCAAAACAATTGTTTGGTTTTTTTATTTTGGGAAAGTTTAAATATTTTTTTTTTTTAATTTATATGTGGTGATACAGGGGGGTCGCTGTAACACCCATGACACTTCCCATGCTAATAATAGCGGCCGGATGGGTAAATATAGTGATATTTTGTGTCCTTCCCTTTAGACTGGGACTTAATCGTGATCAGCTCGCGTCGCGGCGACACAAGCACGTGTCTCTTCCATCCCTCGAAAATTAAGCACGATCCTGAAGAAGTGCGCGTGTATGCGTCAGGGTGTAAACTACATCAAGTTTTAAAGTTAATTTAAAAGGGGTGAGTTTCTCATTAAAATTTATTAAGTCTATCAAATAATTTTACAACGATTTCAACAAGTTTCTCAACTTTAAAATAAAAATAATTATTTTTATGTTAAAAATGTAAAAAGAAAAGTTGAGGAAATAATTTAATTTCATTTATAAATAATGTTCTCGTTAAAATAATTTAAAACTTTTAAAGATGTAAA
>JAODAH020021644.1:0-45497 GCA_027574865.2 Coproporus ventriculus | reverse complement strand
TTAAATAATGTGCTGTTTTAAGGCGGCATCACAGTGTATTGAAATTATGGAGTGTCCCAGGTCATTTTCATATTGTTTTTATGTGTAGAAAATTATTTTAAATTTATAAAATAATATTTTAAATACATATTAAAAAAAAATATGTGGGTGGTAAATTAGTAAAAGAATGTCCATGCATTTAAGGTTGTAGTATAAAATTTGGTTGCTGTCGTATGAATGTCCATTAGTCGCGTTGTGGGAAAGATGTTATCTGTTGTCTGGCTCATAATAAGCCATAAAAGGCGTTTCGGGCGCTCATTTAATGCCATTATCAACCGTCCGCCAGTACGATTTTCATAAATCGGCGGTTGGGTGGTTCCTCCTACTCACCCCGCATACTGCGCGCGCTATAAATTAAATGTCACATTGTATTAATATCATCGCGCTGCCGTAACATTAAGCAAATGACATTTTGCATGTCCCCCGTTTATTAAGACGCAAACACATCTGCCATCTTTACATCAACACGGGGTGTGGATGTGTTGTGTGTGTGTGTGTGTGTGTGTGTGTGTGTGTGTAGTTGTCTGGGAGGCGGCATAACGCGGCGGCTTGATTAAATAACATTCTGCACACTTCCGGGCGAATTAACGCTAGGCCTTACACACTATGCGAATATGACAAAACGGTTCCGAGCGATTTAACAACTACATTCCCTCTTGCGCGTATCCATCCGTCATCATCACAACAGACATCGGAATCTCTTGCTTATGATAACAACTTGTGCAGATGACGTACACTTAAACATGTTACAATACGGAGTTGTAGGAAAAAGTAAACAACCGCATACATATACACACACTTGTCATAGTTTGGGGATTATTGCTTTACACAACTTGCGTTTAAACTTTGTTAAGGAGCACTTCGGCATACTTGTACAAGTATTTTGGGGATTTTGTATAAAATAAAGTATTTCGGCGGATAGGGGAAATGCCAATAACATAACTCCTGATTTGTATTTATTAACCTATAACATTGTATTTGGTATTATAATAATAAAAAAATCTCCTTTTGCTAGTATTGGTGGTAAAAGGCGTCCCATTCATGTACCGTTCATTTTAAATCCTTTTTATTTGTTTTCTATTATATGCATTTCAAAATCTAATTTTTTTTTTATTATAATATAAAATGTAATGCATGGTATTGATTGCTGTACTATTTTCCTTTTATTTTAATTTTAGAAAATGTATTCAAATTTTATATTATTTCTAATGCACTTTACTTTCCATTTTTTTTGTTTGTTTGAAATTGTGAGAATTAAATTATGCGAGCGCGAAATGGGCGCTTTTATAAAATTAAATTAATAAAAGCGGGGAGTGAGTGAGCGAACTAGAATTCGCGTTCCTTACTGTCACTTTTTATTTGGACGTATCTCTCCCGGAGGGGTGAGCGCATCCCTACTCCCATTCGAAATTGACAAGTAGGTGAACAAGACAAGAATCCTTAACTCCAATTTACATTACATCGCTTTAAACTAATTTAAAGCGCAAGTTGTCTCTCTGAGAAAGGAAAGTACCTACATCACCTTTAGTTATTCAACTGGAAAACTTTTCCTTTTAAAAGAAAAATCTCATCAGATAAAAAACAATATTTTTTTATAACTTAAAAAATTGATAGAAAATAGCGGAAATTTACAGTTGATGTTAAAAAAAATCCGCAAATGAATTAAAGATGATATTTTGTCAATACTGGTGATAATGGAGGATAGCCATGGAAATGTTTTCGTTTTGAAAATGGTTCAAATCTAGCAGAAATTTTTAAGTGTCGAAAAATAATTTCTTTGACGAAATGAAAAGCTTAAAATTTCTTTTATAAAAAAATATTCCAACTTTATTGTTGGGAAGTTAGAAAATGTAATTTTAAATATCGATTGACACACCCTCTTACATTTTTTTTGTGTGCTTGGTGGGGTGTAATAAATATGAGTATGAAGGGCGGCTCCGGCCATTAACTCGATTTTGATAATGTCGAGCGCGTGCCGGTTCAACTGAGGGACGTCGGTCATTCGCGGGGGCGCGGAATACCCTTCACTTAACCAGGGAATGCTTTTAGCGGATCCATTTTTTCAAAGTGAAAGGGGAAAATAAAATCCAGAATTATACACTAAATTAAAAAAAAAAACGTTTCATCAAAAAATTCTATCAAATTTTATACGGTGAAAAATATTTTTTACAATCATAAGAATTTATAGAATTTTTTAACTTTAACACATTCTTGGAAAATTTTCTGAAACGACAGATTGTTAATTAGTAACTAACATAATAGATGTCGCTTTGGTCACCTATTGTTTTGAATATCAGTAGTTACGGTTAAGTACCGGTACACATATGCGTTAACCAACATTGAGTCAATTGACGTGAGTTCCAGCTACTATTGTTTCAAATGGATCTCTGCTCTCTGCACTCGAAGTTGAGATGATGCATAGGTGCAATAATGGTAAGAGCATGTCACCGCAGCGTCAATTGACGCACGTATGCACCGGCAGTAAGATGGCGCCAGTTCACATCCTATATTCCCTTTGTTTTCATGTATAAAATATGTGTTGATATAGTTCAAGATTCCTCCGCTCTTTATTTATATTGAAATCTGTTTCCAGCTCATTGAGCCACAGATTATCTCACGAGAAATAAAAAAAAAGGAAACTTTGATTCAGAAAAATAAAAGTTTGTAGCACATAAAACTTTCCTCTTAGAATCGCGCCCATTCCTTCCACATGTACATGCCAAAATATTTCAAAAATTTCATTAATCCCCATTTGCTTAATGGGGCGCGGAATCTGTTTGCAAAAGCACATCAAACGCGAATTACCCTCCTTATACGTATACGCATTTACATATTCCCCACCCTAACCCCTTTACTTAATTACAATTTAATACGCGCGATTATATAAAAAAAAGCGAGATGGTTGTTAGAGAGGGGATATGGTTGATGTCATTTTTTTCCGAACACATCCCTCGTACGTAATTATAATATTTTTTTCGTTCATTCATTCGAAATATCGCGATTAATTGCTGGGTACATTACCACCACATGTTTTTGCACACACAAACCGACCGCACCACCACCACCACCAGCTACACATTTCATTACATGTGCTGGAATAGGGGAAATTGCAAATAAAATTAATTAATCCGCAGAATACGTTTAATGAATCAATTCAATTAAAATTTTAGTTTAAATATCGGGAGGGATGAAACAGAAATTGAAGTCGTACTGAATGGAGGTTTCAGTGGAATTATTTGTTTGTATGAAACATTTTCAAAACTTGTCAGTTTTAAATTAATTTGTGGATATGTGTAGCTGAAATATCGGATTTTGTCAAAGTTTTATTTACAAATACAATCAAAAGCACATTATTTATCATATTTTTGCAGCCAATTTTATTTCAAAAAGACCAGATATAAAAACGATAACTAATTTGTAATGAATAGCTTTCATGTTTCTATACGATGCATTTTTTGTATTTTGATTACAAAATATCATGAAACAAACATTGCTACACGTACTCATCTCCAATAAAGTCTCTAGATTTACTAAAGTAGGTACACCACCATTTGCCGCCATTTTGATTCAGATTGATGGCGCAAAATTTAAAGTAATTAGGAGAAGATGAAATTTTTATGGCAAATCTGCATATGAAAAAGAAATGAGGAAATTAATTGTTATAAGTAAAAGGAATAATAATTTATTTCTTATTACTTAACATATTAATTTTTAAATAAAATTGTAACTAACTTCACGTATAACTAACGAGTGCAGTGCATCTAAATTTTCCCTTTTAAAAATTAATTGTAACTCAACTTTTTACATTTTAAAAGGCTCAAAAATGTTTGTAAAATAAGTTTTGCTTAGTTTCACATAACATGCCAATATATTAATATTTCAATAAACTGAAAAGGTAATGAGAATATTGCAGCTGAGCTTCAATAACGGCGGTACTTTAATAAATCTAGCGACTTTAATCTCCAACGAGTCAAAGCGCCCTCTAGTTTAAGTTTATCATGAAATACTAATACAACTCATAGTAATAACACCTTGCATGAAGATGGCGCTTCATACGCATCATGAAGATTTGACATATTTAAAATTTAGAAAAATATAAAACAATAATCAACTTTTTTAAATCTTAATGGATTAATTGAGTTTCTGTTTGTAATATCGAAGAGATATCGCGGAATTCAATAAATTATCTATTTTACTTACACACAGATATGCAATCTAACTGTACTCTGTACTGTATTAATTAAGTATTAATTTTTATTGTGAATCAAGTTTAAGAGACAATCTATCCGCGCTGTGCAACATCCAAATTCTACCCAGGATAAACATCTATTTTGGTTATTCTAAATAAAAAATTGACTCAAAGTTGCAAATGATTTGTGTTTGCTGTTTACAAAAACGATCTTAATCCTTAGTAGGAAAAAATCAAATTGAAAAATTTTCCGAAAGAATCTAAAAAATAAAAAAATACGGAAGAAAAGCAGAAGTATTTTTTTTTTTTTTTTGAGAATAGTAAGAAATGAAAAGAAGTTGAAAAGGTTACTCAAAATGGACACTCGTATTAAAGGAACCTCAGAAGCATTCTCTATTTGTCAATAGATGGCGCGCCATTCAAATTTATCAATAGAATTCTTAATCTTACTTTTTTAATCTCTATCAATATTTTTTTTTAGATTTATTAAAATTTTTATTTCTTGCAAGATTATTCATCAAAAAAAAAAAAGAAATACTTTTAGGCGCATTATCTATTAATGCTAAAGTAATCAGAAACCATTTTGCTAAAGCATTTTTGCGTTGGTAAAAAAAAAACATAATAAATTGATTGAAGCGAAGAAGATCTGTTTAGATTATTTAAAATTTATAAAATTGAAGAGCAATTTTAAAGATGAAAATAAGAGAAATGAAAGAAAATTGTTTAATGCGAAGGCGGGAGAATCATTTCGTTGACTACAATCACTAACTTGTAGAATCGAATCCAAAACTGTTCAGAAATAGAAAAAGTTGGAAATTTCCTTCCTGTTGTTTATCTCTTTTTATTAGGAAACATCTCTGAACACCGTTTAATTGCGAAAGCAGCTACCTATTCATCAAATCAATGATTCAATTTTGAAGAAAAGAAAGAGATAAAGAATGGTTTTGGAAACTATTTGATGCATTCACCTGGAGATCCTTTCCTTATTATTTATCTCGTTTTGTCAAGTTGACAAAACGAGATAAATAATAAGGAAAAGTTGAGTTTCAGAGAAGATGAAACTTTTCGAATAAAATTCCCTTTAAAGGTGGGCAAAGTTCCAGGAACCCCATTTAAATACTATTCCCACCTTCATAATAAATAATCGCAGTGGGCTAATTATATTATTTTTTTGTTTACCAATTAATATGAGTAAAGAGTTAGGAATTGTATTCCATTGATACACGTACAGATGGCGCTAGTTCACCTCACTTCTTCTTTTTGTTTTTATTCTTGTATTGTGTGAAAGATATGTTACAATTAAATAAAAATAATAAAGAAGAAACTTTTAGATTACATCATTTTTTAGGGTTAATTCACACGTTACAAATAAAATGAATGTAGCAATTTAATTTTATGTGAGAAATTTCATTGAAATTATTCATAATCGGAGTAAGCAGAGAGAATAATAAAAAAAGAATCTGCGAGGGAGAGAAAGGGTATCATCAGATCATAAACCACCATACCAACCTCCCGGCGCGTTCACCACAAACATATCAGGTTACTAATGGAAATTTGTTTTCCAACGGATTTAGAAAGATTTTTTTATTATTACAGTTTTTTTTAATGTGAAAAAAGGGTGGTTGTTCCTGATGTAATTTCAAGAAAAATCCCGCTCGTAAATATTTCAGGGCGAAATTAAAGCCAACGCGTCACCCTTATCGATCATGCTTTTTTCGCTGCTTCTGAAGGGGATGAAAATGTGGTATCTTACCTTTAGCCGACCGCCGGTATGTGTGCACGTATGGAAGATGCTGCCCATTTCTTGGAAGAAAATTCGGAAAAATTAAATGAATAAGTCCAAATCACAATACACGGATACGCACACGATGGGGGGTAGACGCGTTCATTTAAATAAATTTTTTTTGTTGTTTTTCTTTTTTACAAAATGACTTTTATAAAGTTCAGTGATGAGTCAAGCGGATGGAAATCGCGACGACCGAACACGGAATGCGCCGTCCTCGTTTGCTTCCACCCTTTTATACCGGTGAGAGGGGATGGATGCTGCGCGTTTCCAAGCAACAAGGGATCATAATCATATCATGCTCCCCACTCTCTAAGGGTGGTTTTCAACTGTGGGGGGTTGAAGAGAAGGGGGAGGAGGTGCATTGCTCTCTTGCTATAATTGTTAGAAATGGGTTAGGTGTACATCTATTAACGCGCGCGCGTTCCCTCTTTTTCCCCTCGCGAAAACTCAACAAGCGGGGTGGGCACCCGCTCCCACTCCCCCCACATTTATTTTTTACTGGGCCCATTTACACTTAATGTCTGCATCCCCCGCACCATCCCCTGCTTCTGTACACACCTCATTGTTCGGCCTGATTTCAATCCCTCTTGCCGCCTCAGGAATTAATGTGTTGCTACAAGAAAGCAACCCTTTCGCACACTCTCATCGTACAACTTTGAGTAAATAGTCGAACATGGGGAAATATCACCCGACCATCAATAACTCTCATAAGTCATACAAATTACCTCGCAACACCTTCTCTTTATAGTCAAAGCAAATTAATACACACACCCGCACACAATCTACTAACTCATAAACAAAGCAACTTCATTTTAACACCAATTCAAACACAAATGCAATTTATAACCCAAAATCGAAGATATCTTTAACTAGAAAACTCGTATACATCTAACTACCTAATTAAACTTTAAACTAATAACTTTTCCTTTGGCTTTCATAAACTTTTGCAACTATTCTAGAATAATATTTCCCGCCTATCATTAAAGAAATTTTGAAAAAATTTCACTATTTTCTAAAAAGACCAGTATTATTTCAAATCCAAGAATTCCTTCTTCTTCTTTTTTTTTTCTTTTTCTTCTTATATCTTTACTTCCAGGAATTGCAAGCCTATTTTACCATTTTCATTCCTTACTTGAAAAGCTTAATAATTATTAATTGTCCAAAATCTTAGTTCACCTCATATCTCCAATTTTTCTAAATGATTAGTTGCAAGAAATGATATCTTAGTTCCAAATGATGTTTACAACGTGTCCCAAATTTTTAGTGAACTTAATTTTTTTCTTTCCACAAAAATCGTCTTTTGTATTTACATACTCTTGGAGATAACATCTGAAAACAAGATCTACATTTTGAGTTGGCATTATCTAAAGACAATCTCTCCATTTTTCTCTGGAAAATGTCTATATATACCTACATCAGGACTGAACTCTTGATTTTTTTACGGTCTCATCATAAGGATGTTTGTTTAGATTCACGACCGTGTCAATTCGGAATAGTACTCCGTTAATCTTAATGCAGATGGCGTTACTTCATATCCATCTTTTTAAAAACGCGTCTTAAAACAATCATTTTCTACAATCAATTATTTCACATTATTCTAATGAAAATGTTTGCTTCATTGTAGGCATACCATTTAGTTTTGTTGCCTCTTTAAATAATGCACCCCTTGTTTCGCACCCTCCTGTTACGCGACAAAAAGGTAGATCAGATTAAAACTATATTAATATCCGAACGAGTGGATTAAAAAAGTTACACTCGCTGTTATCAGTTCGTATAGTTTCCACTTCTAACTTTCCCTCCCCTCGCATACAATTTGCTCACGGCCCTATTTGCGGATCGATTCAATGAAAAGACAAGCCCTTAAAATAATTACAGGTTTCTTTAATTATTTAAGGGTGGGGGTGGGAGTTTTCTCATTTTTCAAAATGAGAACGACCCAGACGCGCATTTTTTGATTGGCAATAAAATTTTTTACAACAATATAAGAGAAAGTGAGATTGAATTGTATTCGGGGTTGTAGGAGAAATGGGAAAATTTTACAGTGATCTCTTAATAATTTAGTTGTGAGATTGCGCGCACAGTTTATTACGTGCACATAGACAAACCATAATAATTTTATACTCGGTATATTACATTCAATTTCCACTTTCTTTTAAAGATCGATCGATCTCTTCTTTTGCAGACATCAAAGTCAAACTTAAGAAACTTAAAACTTTCAACATTTTAATACTCTGATCAACATCAAACATATCAAGCTATCAAATACTATTTTCTTTATTATAAAGAAAAGTAGCAGAAATAATTGCAAGCGAAACCGGTCGAGAAAAAGAAAATTAACAAATGAATGAAATTTTACTTTTTCAGTTCCTGTCCTTTAATTATTTTGTTTCCGTTGTTATCAAACCTTCCAAAATAAAATAGTGTAAAATGTAGGTACCTACTAATAAGTACAAAAATGCGTGTAATGATAATATATTGTTGCAATATTTACAATAAAATTCGATATTGTTGATGTGCGCAAAATGAAGCGATCGATGCTATTGTTTGTGGATTCGGAAAACTGTAACCAATTGTGCTGATAGTTGGAAATTTATTTGGACCGAAATGTGAGTATCGATTTGAAGGGTAGTCAAAACTGCGATATTTAATAATTGGACGAGTTTTATTAATTCGTCCCGGGGAATTATTTAAAATTTTCAGTGCCACATTATTAAATCTATAAAAGCCATTCTTACTACTTTGATAAATCAGTAAATCCAACGCAAATCGACAAATAATCCTTTGAACAAACCGCAATTAATTTATTTACTCCATCACAACAAACAGAAAACGAAAAAAAAAACTTAATTAATCCTGGATTACCCTACAAGATTTAAAGTTACGTGCGAACTATGATGGATGCGCAAATTTTATATTGAATTAATCTAAAAGGAAATTTTTGTCTTGATAAAACGTAGTCCTTGAAAAGTTAACGTTAACATCGAAAAGATTTTTGAACAAAGCAAAAGCAATCAGGATAACTTCATTCGGTATCTTTCGTAGATCTTAAAGAGTCAAATCAAAAAGAGTAGTAATCAAAAATATAGAGAAGTTAAGAGTAAAACTCCTAAAAATGAATAATCGGCTGACACAATGAGAGCTTGTTAGATTTAAGCGTGATTGATGCGCGTGAAAATGTCATTTTCTGGTGGATGCGCCGGGCTGCAGATTACATTGAGCTTTTCTGTTTGTACTACATACGTGTTAATTGGTGGTATTTTTCGCGGAAAATAAATTTCAATTTGATTTAATTAAATCTGCGCCCTGAGGTTGTTTGATGTATGGGTGAACATAAAAAAAAGGGAAAGCGCCCATTCGTGATCTCAATCCTAATGAAAGTGAGGCTGAAGCGCGCGCGCGCGTCTCATTCAACTCTTAAACGCTTATTTAATAAATCACATCTCTAATTATCCCTTTGTAGCAACCCTCCCAGCACATTTTATTTTATAACTTGTTAAAAATTTCTAGATTTTATTAAAATTAGTGTGGAGGTGGGGGAGAAGTGCAAATGGTGCAAATGATTTAAAACGTGTGAGAGTGTAGCGATTTGAAAGAACCAAGCTTTTAAGGGTACAAAACGTTTAATTTAGGCGGGGAGGTGGAAGAGGGGGTTAAAACTAAATTTCGCTGTCAGTCGGAGTGTGTATGAACGATATGTACAGGGCATGTGAAAAATTTACATGCCCCAGGCAGTAATTTATAATGTTTGCTGCCGTTTTTATTTCTCGGCCTGCAAATTCGCTGATAATACATCGGCAAAGTAAACCAACCCCTTTTTATAATTCATCCGAATCAACCCGAAAAAACTTCATTAATTAATTTAAACGAACCCTCTGCACCCCTTGCCGTCAGGTTATTAATTGGGGATCATCTTATCTTTAACACAAGACTAATGATTTGACAACAATGATTGCAATTTTTTAATTAATTTTATTTACAACTCCATTTTTTTATAAGTATCTGTATTTAGTTTGTCCTAATTATTTTGCTTTTATAATTTTGAATGAGTGATGTGACAAATAAAAAAATTTCGTCGGTATCTTCAAAGTTTCTTCAAAGGTTGAAAGATTCTTCAAAAATTTGACAGATTGTTCTATTTTTAAAGATATCTTTCGATTTTTTTCTTCACTAGAAAGATAGAAGGACATATCAAGTAGAACTGCTTGAATATGGATAAGGCAAAATGGAGGACAAGAGATTTTAAAAATTGTAGTAAGACTTTTATATTTTTTTATTGTCATTTACACAAAACAATCTGCCTTGCAAAATTTGAAATGAAATATGCATGATATTACCATTTTAACAATAAACAATTCAAATTTTTAAATACAGCACAATAAATTAAAAATCATAGTTGCCAATCTTTGAATTTCTGAGTTATTAAAATTCCAATACAATGACATCCTCCAAAAATATAATTGTATTGGAATTACTGATAATGTGTAATGGCGTGGATGACGTGTGACAAATTTAATTTTGTACAATATTCATATAGTAATGACATTTAACTAATTTTTACTTGCCGTACGCTACTGAGTAGGGAAGTATAGTAATCACGAAAAAAATCGACGTCGAGATTTTGATGTCAAGCCATCTTTTAAGGTCCCCAAAACACGTTTCTCAAGTTTTCCCAATCATGTCTGTGTGTGTGTGTCTGTATGTATGTGTGGATGTACAGTGTGTGTATGTGATAATTTTGTGAACGCTCTAGCGATTAAATGGCTGAGCCGATCAAATTGAAATTTGGTGGGTATATTACCTACCATGAGACCTAGATCTGTATACATTTTCAGCGAAATTGCATTTCCGATTTTTTCTTGTGAACACTCAAGAGGCCAAACCAAAACTCCAATCGAATTGAAATTTTTACTATAAGTTTGAAACCGCTATGTGAAGAACTGGACAGTTTTTGAGCCTATATATATGTGGAGACCACTCCTGATTTTTAGTTTAATTTTCAGAAGAACACGAGAATTTTCCATTAAATTCGGAGGTGTGCAAGAGCGCTCATTTCTAATAAATTACGATTAGTGCTGTAATTATGAATCGGTGAATAATGGATGCGAGATAAGAAAGCGCGCTCCCTCTATTTTTTACGAGTTCATATCAAATATAATTTCGAGAGCATTTTCTATTTGTTTTAGCGATAAAATCAAGGGGCACCTATATTCCTAGATTTCAGTCCCTGTGAGTTAGGGTGGATAGGGTGCAATTTCATTGCAATGTCATATTCCATCTCCGTGCCCCTCCAACCTCTAAAAACGCTCAATCATAATTCATTTTAGTTTCGCAGATGAAGTCACACGGGAAACAATGCGAATCGATAAAAAAAATTGTTGGGGAGAATGAAGAGTGCAGACAACTTTAATTGCACACAACTATTATTGGTTGTCTAGATTTACATGATTCAATTTAATTATTTTAATTAAATAAATTGGTTTTAACGATTCCAAAGCACATTCTATTGACGACGAGTTCCGTTTAGGCTTTATCACATAGAAAATGAATTAATCTGGTCCTCATTCATGATTAGATCTAAATTCCCAGCGTTGTTCAAGACAAATAACTCACAGTTTAATTGATAGCCAATGGTTCTCTTATATTGATTAAAATACTTTAAAGAAGTGTACAATTCTTAATTGTTATTTGTTTTGTATGTATTTAGCCCTGATGAAGTCTTAATTGATAAAAGTGAAACGTTGAATACTCATTATATTGCTATTTGATTGGTCACATTCCACTGGGAATTGGTTTACCTTGTCACATAGTTTCATTTTGCTATTTTCTATTTCGTGTTTAATAAAATGGAACGTCGCAAATAATTTTCATTTTGTTCTTTTTACATTTCACCCAATTTTGGAATACGTCAGATCAATTACTTCTTGTTCTATCCCTTTTTTTGTCCAGTATTGTTTCATTCCTTCTTTTCTTGCTTTCCTATTTTGTTCAAAGATTTGGGTCATTTGTTTGGTTTTGATTTAGGCAAAAAAAACTTTTCATGCCTTTGATTTTTAATCTTAGCCGGATTCGACTATGGATCTTCGTATTCCACTTTCTGACTATTTTTTCTAGAGCGATGGGAGTCCGTTTCCTTGTCATACGTTACTTTAGCTGTGTTTTGATTTTTTCTCGAGGTCTTAGAAATTTTGAAATTCGATATGACTGTTAGTGGATCCTCGATAGTAGGTAGTTGCGAGTAGTTTGCGTTGGTTGTGGTTGAAGTGTTAAAGTCTATTGGTTCTTCGCAGTTGAGGAGATCTCTAAAATATTCTGCTTATATTTTACAATAATCCGAGTTGCTGTGGCAATATTCCCATTTTTGTCTTGAAGTTGAAGGGTTTGTGGGATGCATTTGCTTATTTTTAGTTGCCTTATAAAACTTCCTTATATTGTTCTTGATGAAATCTTCAAAGATCTGAGAAATAAGTTGGTTATCTTGGGCTTTTTTTATATAAATCATATTAAAAAAAAAGATCTAAAAAAATTTGATTGATGTAAAATCTTTGATGCGCGTGGAAATCTTAGGAAAATTAGAAAATCTGTTAAAAAGGTACAAAAACCATTCGGAATATCAAAAAACTCTTTAATATCTTAAGAGCTTCTTCGTTATTTCGCGAGATTTTCAAAAATAAATATTTTGAAAAAGAATACTTGAAAAATAAAAATTTTGTAATATAAAACTATTTTGACCTCTTGAAGATTTTTTTTATGGAACTGCAAATAAATCTAGAAACCACTGATTGTTCTTTTTCAAAATCTTAAATCATATCACTCGTTACAAAATAATGTACGGTAATTTATTTTGAGATTTGCGTACATGTAAACGTGTAACGAGCAACAATAGACAATGTATCTGCATTTAATGGTTATCCCACCTACAGTGTCCCCCTAGGGAATTTAGAAAGAGATCGATGAATTCACGTGTAATTCCAAATAAATAAGTAATTTTTCGAAAATATAAAATTAGAGCTGATAATGAAAAGTTGAATAAAAATGATGTATAAACTGTTTTCGTTTGATTTGTTATGAAATATGTGCGTATGGTTGCCTAAATGTGTAAATATTTGCAGAATGGGTTAATGAAATTTCCGACGGGGGGTTTGTAAGTGGTGTGAGTGGTGACCCAGAAATGAAATGCGGGACCGTCCATGAAATCAAAGCCCTCTGTTTAGGGGTGGTTTGCGTTTTTGATAGTGAAAACGGAGGTGGTGTGTACGTGTATGTGTGTATGTGTATATTGGGCCGGTGGTAGAATGGACGGCGGCGCATAATATACATGTATCACGCATTTTGCACGGGTATGCGAATGGAATGCCCGATAATCCGTCGGGGCGCGCGCCGCCTCATCAGCATTCCAAAGCCCCTTACCCCCATTCAAAATGCAACCGGACACATAATTCCCATACCACTTCCAGCCCTTTCATCCTTACTGCCCCGATTTTCAATAAATTGTCTCGTGTTGTTGTTGTTGTTTTTTTTTTGCGGTTCTTTCTTTTTTGGTGTATTTCGCACCAAGCACATCCATCATTTCGTTTCACTATTTATCAAAAACTGGGGATATATGGATTCATGTTATGCAGACCATGTGTTACAGCCATAGATTATTCATAAAATTTATTTTAAAATGTTTAATGCACACATACTCTGTTGGCGTTTACGAGTGGATTGACACTACATTTCAACACTTTTACTATTTAATTTTAATTATAACCACATCTAGATGTTAATTTATTTAGTCGCTATGTCATTTTCATTGTGCGTTTAGAAAAAATTAAGTAGGTACTTCTTTCACATTTAGTTTAATAAAATGAATTTCCCTTGGTACGAAAATTGTATAAATATAAAGAAAAAAAAGTTTTGAAGTTATGAAATATCCTTTTTGTGGCGTAAGATGATTTGCGGGTGTAGTAAGATTGTAATAATCCTGTTGTAGAATAAGTAAAGAGGGGATAATGCAGCCACGCGACACTTATCCACCTTATCTACGGCTTTAAAGAGTTGCGCTTAATAATTCAAAGCCGTTCCCGAACTGAGGTGCAGAGTTAAGGAGCTTTTAGCTATATTTAGGTGGCAATCGGCACATGGCTCGACTGAAAGTGGCCGTGGATCATGATACTTTGGGCTAGGGGGAGAGTGCCCCATTAAATATTAATATGTTCATTATGATATCTGGGCTCCAGTTAATAGAGTGTGAATAAGTGATGGACGCCCGCCACCTCTATTCTGAACCACCCTCTCAAACATACACCTTCTCACCATCAAAATCGTTTTATTTTTTCCCGTGTTTTTCTATCACGAACAATTTATTTTCACTTCATATAAATTGGTTACATTTTTTCATTCTATTGTTACTTCCTACCTTCCATTTTGAAAGTTACAATAATATTATTACTAATAGAATAACGTAATATGTTCATTTTGTACATATAGGTACGTATTTATGCGATTTTATTTAGTAAATGCCCTGAAGATGACGTTGACAACACAATTTATAGATTAACGTATTAATTGATGAGCATTTAAAAATTAGGGGCGTTAATGAGTGAATATTACTTAGATTTATATACAGGTATTGTTTTGAATTGTTAGTAGGGGGATGAATTTTAATTGCGACCGCAGAATCGTACATTGTAGTGGCGTTTTAGGTGAATAGATGTAGATGGGGGATGCGCAATCAAAATGCGACAAGGCGAACATCCCCAGGAACGATCGGGCGCGCGCTTTCATTACGCTAACGTTGCACCCTACATTACTTATCATTGTGTACCTATACAATAAAATCACCCCCATCTTCGCTGCAATAAAAAAATAATAATAACCATCCATATTAAAAGAACAAAAAATCAAATTTCATTTATCTTTTTCTTATGGAGGATTAACATGGAATTTCGGAAAATTTACACCCCTTATTATAGTTTGTGGTGATGAAGAAGAAGAAAAAGGGAGATGTGAACGGTTCATCTGAGCGTAATTGAGAGGATGGGGAGAGGAAAAATTACATTGTCAATTCGTTTGATCGAAAGGTTTCGATTTTATTATATAAATAGACGCCCCTTGCAAGTTCATTTTATTTTTACCCCCTGGGTATGGTTTACAAATAAATTCAAGCACGAAAAAAAAAACAAAAATCAATACATACATATATTTACAGATCAAATAGGTTATGTAAAGCTGTAAGATGTGTTGCATATTTTCTGTAAGTAATGCTGCATGTATAAATTTAACTTCTGATTGTGTATTAAGAGTTTCAAAATATGGGAAAATAACTTTTAAATACTTTTTTTATTTATTAGGTTATTTCTAATTTTATATTTTTATTATCATTATAAAGCTAAACGTTGATTCATCTATTCTAAATATTACAAATCATAGTTCTTATCAAATTTCTATAAAGTAAAATTGCAGAAAAATTTATTTTACTCCAATTAATTATTAAATTTTGCATTCATTTTTGTATTGTTCTGCTAATTAAGGAATGTTGGAAAGGACCTTTTGTGGTAATTGGAAGGTGTATGGTCGTTTTGTTTTGGTTTAGAAAATGGACTCTTGAGAATGAAAAGAAAGTCATGGACGCATATAATAACCAATTACGGTTGTTGTGTAAAGGATGAGGGAGAAGTGGGGTGGTGAGCCTTGCCGAGTTTAAGTATGTGGTAGCAGGAGTGAGCAGGACCGTGCAGAACTCGGAACGTCTGGTAGTGGCATCTAGTGGCGCGCAACGATTTATACGACATCTGCTACTGATAAGCAATGCACACGCCCGAATCTGTTCGACTAGAATTTATCCACCAAATTATTTATAATTAATTCCTTTCATGGTCTACGAAAAGAAATAATTTTTGGGGACTAATACGTTTATAAGTTATGAGAAGGAGTGGGAAGCTTGTATTTTTCTCCTGTCAACCTTTTAATTTTATTTGCAAGTTCTGTTTCATTATTTCATTCGTGCTAATAGAATCTGGGGACCATTGTGCTTTGAGCCCTTTGAAGACCTTTTTTGTGCCACATCAACTCCCCACTTTCGCACCCAATCAACACATAAAATGCAACTAATTCAATTATAATGGAAAACGGAATGACGTAAAGATATTTTTTTTAGTAAATAGAACAAAAAAGAAAATGAATAAACTGCAGTAATAAAAAAGGGATGTAATCTATGTAGGTATACGAAACGAAGAATAACGTACATTTTACCTTTCACTGTATAGATGAAAATCTTATTTTTATTTATATAGATTTATATTTTTTAATAAAATTTACAAGTGCATATGTTAAGCGTTAGCTCTGAAAAGTTGAAAGTATTCACGTATGCATAGGTAATGAGTGTTTGTTTAGGCTCACGCCACGTATATACGAGATAAGAGCCTAATTGGGAAGTTGTATGTGTGCTAGAGTTGTATGGAAATACACTACCGTTCACTTATTAGCAATATTCACGGAGATAAGGGATTATTTTTCATTAATGCTGGAACGCGGAACAGCCATTCTGCAGATACATATCGGATATAAAGAACCACTTGACGCATTTTTTTTCCTGCAAAAGTTCCGTCAAGTGTGCAACATTGTGTATTTTGAGCTTTATTGAAGACACACGTGTATGGGGGTGTACGCCCCACAATGGAACTGCTGATTTGCGTGTACATCCGTATCTCGAACTTCCCCACATTGCCGTACTCATCACGGATTTTCTCTTCTAATACTCGCTAAGCTTTACCACCCACTCCTCCCATCACACATACATACACACTCATACTTCTGAATCATCCTGCATGTGCATCCAATTCAAATTAATTTTGGATGGAACGCGAATCAGCACATTTCAAAGTCATTTACTAACTTTCCTGCCAACATGTTTCATTAAATGACGCTTTCAACTAGCTATTTATAAATAAATGTATCAAAGTTGGAGCAACTTTTGACCAATCCATATTTTTTATTTAGGTCAACAAAAAAATATCGAAATTTATAGTAGGTACATTACAGCTTGAGTGGATAAAATTAAACAGAAGATTAAAGACAATATACCTACTTTAAAAATTGAAGTTATAATTAATTGGAAAACAATCAGAAGTAAACGAAAGTAATGAAGACTAAGCTGTAGATATCTACTTTAAACTTTCAGATCAAAGAATGACCAGTAAAAATAGTTTTGTTTCAATGGCCACATACAGAAAGAAGAAGAAAAGAAATGAACAATAGCATATTTTCTGCTGCAACATTTGATTTTATCAATTTTTCTTTCGAGTAAACGTAGGTTACTTAAAGTATTGTGATCGTCAAAAAAAATCGAAATCGAGTTTTTCTATGAATATCAACATTTTATGATTTCCTGAACCTTAAAAAAGAAGTTTTACAAAAATATGTGTGTGTGCGTGTATGTGTGCCGTCCGTGAAACCAAACCGGATATGTCAAAAACCGCACCAATTTTTTTTTTATCAAATTTGCCATATATACATGATATTAATATTAGTATAAAATGAGCATAGCGAAATAATCGTTGATAGAACGGCAAAACCAGTTTACCTACAACATTTTTTATTCGACTTAAAAGTCCGGACCATGTATTGTCTATGCACTACCCTGCCTAATCGAGTAGCACCACTTTCGCTATTTGTTTAACATTGTTGAAATACGATATTGTATGCAGAACGAAATTTTCTACGAGAAAGTTTGTGCGGGCTACCGTACCATTTTTTTTATTATCTTTAGCTACTGAGAATTTAATCTTCTAGTAAAAAAAGAGTCTGTGAATGAAATTTGAAGTTTTTGGGCCTCGCGTTGAAAATAATGGCAACTCATAAAATTTGGTTTGGAAACTTAAAGTAAGTTTCCCAAAAAAATTTACTCAGAATAATCTATAACACATTCATCGGTACTAAATCCAATGTCGCTCATTGAGAAAAGTAGCAGTGAAAGTGTTTTACAAGAAATGTAAATATTTATTCTTATCAACGTTCTAATTTACAATAATTATATTCAATGGAAATAATTAATAAACATCCTACTATCTGTCCCTTTTCTTGCAATTATCCCCATTACATGTACCAATATTATCCCCGTTACGACTATCATATTCTTTCGAACCACTTTCACCCCATTTATTCGCCCCTCCCTCAGGCACGAAACTAAAAATGTAATTATCGAATCCACCCCAACATTTCAACGCTTGATCTCTAGGCACAAACATAAACACATCCGTTTTATCAATTAATTTTATCTTCACAACGGCTCTATCTGGTAACCAAGATTTTATAACCTTAAAGGCCGTATTGAGCATCCAAGACATTTCGTATACCAAAATGTAATTTAGAAAATAAGGGTAGTATTCTTTAAATAAACCAATGAGGTAATTACATAGTTCCATGTCGATGTTTTTTATTCCGCAACCTTCCATATCGAAGAAGAGACTGATGGGTCTACCATCTTCTTGTCTCTCCAAGCGTTCCAACCAATATAATATGCAACGCTTTAAATGTTCCGTTTTCTTAGAACTCTTCACATACTCACGACATTTTAGAATAAACAATGCGGATCCATCTTTATCATGCCCTCTTTGAAAAAAGATTCCTTGCCTTATATACTCCATTTTGATATTTTCTTCATTGATCTCATTTATCTTATTCGTTTTCCTCCATTTTAATACCTTCCACATCATATTTAAAGAAGCGCTTTTGTCAAAATCATTATGCATAAGAAACCTATGCAACCAATTATCATCATTCTTGACTCTTCGCATATCGTTTGGGTGGATGGTGTCATCGCCGTGGTGTTTCACTTCATGCAGGAACTCCTCACGTAACTTTTGTATGTGTATGTGTTGTGGATTCGCCATTTCGATTTATTTTGGATCGAATGTATCCAGTGAAATGATAAGAAAATCGATCGGATTTATTTTTCGCGGCATTAATTATTCAAGCAAAATATTATTCGCATCTATTATAAATATAAAACGTCATAATTGTCAACCTAGAATTTTGATTTTAAAGGACTGGTATGATGCAACAAATAATACTTTAAAATCTAACAATTGGTGAAGGTGCCGACTAGAAATAATAAACGATTTTGATAAAAGATTAACAGACAAACATTAAAAATAAATTAAAATAGTATCTAATTTTGAGTTATCGTTGATGTTATTCAGTACTTTTATGCAGTTGAAGGAGATTATAATGAATTCATTCATTTGGAAATTGATTTCAAATAAAGAGAGTTAGAGAGCATGGAAAGAATCTCCAAATTAATGCACCAAATAATTTTCAAAACTCGTTTCATTTCTTCCTCTGCGAACATTTGTGTTAAGAGTGCTGTGGTTATCTCTGTTATATATCAATAATACGACAAAACGCAAACATTTTCTAATGGCAGATTAAACACAGAAGAAATTTATTTATTTATTACGAGTATGGAGTATGCGAGTAATAAAAAGTCATTTTAATGCCGAGGTGTATATTATATTTTTTCCGAAAGAGCTTAATATTAATTTTAAAGACATTTAAAAATCTTGAAATTAGGTTAAATTGAAGATATGCAATCGACAATACAGTTAGACTTAAAAAAATTTAAGCACGCGTACAAGTTTTGAAAGCAAGAGCCCAGCGCGAATTTTCTAAAGGACACGTGTCCCTCAAAATTCTTTGCATATGAATTGTATATGATACGTTTTTTGTTAATTTTTGAATATGTTTATGGCACTGCAAATATTATTGTAACACGCTGTTAAATTCAAAACAAATTGGAATTAAAATTAATTTTGATCCAGAAAAAGATCAACAATTAAATATTCGTCTCATTTGACACAACATAAACTTAATACCAACACCGTAACGTAAAAAGTTAGATGCCATGATGAGGGTATTATGAAACCCGGTTGAGTTTTGTAATGAGTATATTAACAAAATTTATTATCCTGACTCTTCTGTGGCACCAGAAGGGAATATGAACGATTGTAAAATTAAAGAACTAAGTTTACAAAAAAAAAAATAAATAAATAAATGAAAGTGTGAGGTAAACTAAGGTTATCTGTTATAAAATGAAATATAAAATCCAGTTTATTCTCAGAATTTAAAACATAGGAATTGTACTCACTTAATCTTAATATAGAAATTTTGAATTAACTTCGCGTAATTTGTTAGAATCTGATAACTGTAGATGACATAAATTAAATTACCTCCCGGCGCAGCAACCAAAACCGCAATATTATTATTTGCCGCGATAAAAGTAACAATAAAACATAATAAATTAACCATCGATTTAATTATTTGAAAGTTAAATTTGAACTATTTATATGTATCACCCGTTTTATTTATTTATGTTAATTATTATTTGTTTATTTAATAATTTACAAAAGAAAAAACCGCGGCACAATTATTAATATTGTAACAGGTAAATACATTAAAATAAACTTTCTAAAAATAATATTTATTTTGGTAGAAATTTGCATGATTAATTATGAAATTGATGGAATATTTGTTTTGATTAGAAAAGTGGGTCACATCGAATGAAATAGTGGCGCAATGCCTTATCGAAAATATTTTCTCTGTTTGGTGTGTCAAGTGCACCAGCCGCAATTATTTATCATTCGTTTGGTTATCGACATTCTGCGGTCTATTAAATTGGTCAGGGTTGGAAAATCGGTAAAAAAAGATGCGGCTGCAACTTTAAGCTTTCTCCTAATTAATAATTAAAAATATGTCGCGTGCAATGATAAGATGGCGGTAGTGGCGCATCGTAAGAACAGGCGAGCAGGTGAGTGTTGGGGCGGCGCCGCGGATGTATTGGCCGCGACACGTGCGTGACCGGCGTGTTCGCCAATGGGGCAGATCACGTGGGGCTCCATGAACCCGGCGCCACCACCAGGTATCACTCCGCCTTCGGCCAATGGATAGTCCCAATATTTCTTACTTTCCTTCCACCCCTTTTTTTCTTCCTTGTAAGCTTCGCGTTGTTTATTTTATTTTTACCTGTTTGTTTGTTTTTTTTTTCTTTTTGAAGAGGGGAGACTTTCCGGCCTCAAAATGTTGCCCCCCTAGCGCAAATATTTGGCTTTGCTCAGATCCGTTGCACATTTTTATTCCGTGGGCTTACATACTCGCCCATAAAATGGTGTTCCAACTGAATGGGGAACATTTCTCTTCAGATGTGGATGTACACGGATAAATTCGGGTGCATACATTTATTATCAACAGTACAAGGGGCGCATTAAATATTTCGAAGGGCATATCTGGAATAATACATTTTTATTTTCATATATAATATTTAATACATCTAACCTTGACTGATTATCAACTTTCTGTTACAAAAAAAAATAATTAGAAAGAGTTTAATTATAATGTACTAGCCAAAAAGTTAATTTAATAAAAGACCAGAGAAAGTGGGAAATAAAGAAATAATTTCCAAGCCAAATTTGTTTCTTCTATTTCTTCTTATTTCTGCATTTGCGAATTAATGTTTCCTTTATTATTTCTACTTTGACATATTTTGTGCTGCCTACGATCAATTTCTTTCATTTTTTTCGTTGGAATCACGGAACCATTTCTTCGATGGTCTTCCTAAATTCATTTTTGATATTAATTGATGAAAACTTTTTTCTCATATCCGACTATATTTCTCGCTCAGTTGCACTTGTCTCTTTTCTATATTTTCCGATCATTTTTTTGTGCGAGAGCAATGTAGGCTAAGGACCTATAATGCATTGTACTGTAACGTTTCCGGTGTTCGACACTGGGCGTGAATAATTTTCAATTTATTTTAAACTAAACTTTATTCTAAATTGTAACATTACTTCTAATATAACACATTATTTACAATTTACATTAACCGAGCAACAATATTTATTTCTTCTCTTCTTGACAAAAACTGCACAGCGCTTATGCTTCTTTCTATTTATGTCTATCTGAAAGACATCTAGAAATTTTTCGTGACGTATCGTTTCCTAGAATTGAATCAATCTAAAAATTTCTTGCCTAAAAGTTTCTCGAATATTTCCGCGCTTTGTATTAGGTGTATATTTGATTGATTATAGGTTCGCTACAGTACTTTGTATCCGTGAAGGATTAGGTAGAAAATTTAAGATATCGGAAAACATTAGATTTAAATCTTTAATTGATACTTTTAGAACTATTAATCTCCTAAATTGTTTCTTTATATTTATCTTTCTCAAGCTTATTCCCTGTAAATCATCTTACTTGAATTAAACTTAGCTTTGTGGTAGACTGTTAACGGAAAAATGATTTTGGCAGTTTAATTATAATACCAAAGTTTCATTATTTAATGTAAATGTATTTATACACATTTTCTAAGATGGCATTGCTTTCTATAAGTGCAGAGTTTATTGCAGACATAACTTTGTCTTCCTATGTATAGGGAAAATCTCATTTAATCCTCCTCCAAAATTACTTAAATCTTTGGTAATGTGAAGCTGATTTAAGAAAACGTCGTCAGTATTCATATTTTTTGTACCCCAAATTAATTTCTCAATGGAATTTTCGGATAATGTAATGCTAGTTCCCGGGAAAACTTGATATGCGACATTAAAATAAAAAAATTCATACGAGACGAACTACTTGAAATGCATTACTACATCATTTGTGTTAACGTGGAAGTGGGACATATAAAATGGTTGAAAAAGGACGAGGTGTATGAGACCCTTTAATTTATATTTAATTTAGTTTTGTTTGTTACAAGGTTTCCCAGAACAACTTGTCTCTTCTACACTCAGAATTGTCTAGAGTTCTATATCAAGTTTAAAATTTTGTGATAGCCTAGAAAGATTGACAAAAAGCAAGAAGGTTCCCAGTCCACCTAGCACAACGTTAACCAATTCTAAACGATGAAACATTGTTTAAATAAGAAACGGGGAAAACTTATTACTTTCCATCCATTTTTTCGGTTGGTAATAGTTTATTTGTGCGGAAGCACGGTTTTAGCGTTTCACCTTTCTTCTACAATAAAATAACTTGGGCATTTGATAGCTTTCAAAAATGTTATTTTCTCTAAGAGGATTTTGATTACAGTAACTGTGGCGGAATTCTTTATTTCAACATCTTTCTCTTAATGACTGTCCATTCGTCATCTAAGTTAGAGAATATTGAAATTTCATTATTCTAATTAGAAATGGTTAATTAATTAAGAGAAAACCAAAATATATATTCCTCTCCTCCTTTCTTTCTTTTATGATTTTACCTATCTTTCTCTTGACTCGATTTGCACTTATTCTCTGTGTCTTCAGCTTCTATATCTCAAGGTACTGCTCTTTTTTCTTTAGCTACCTCATCTTATACAATCTTTCTTTTTTATTAATTGTCCATTAGGCTTAACTAACTCTCTCCATGCATTTTTAGTTGATGAATTTATTCTTTTATTGCCTAATTGCATGGCCGCGTTGTAATAGATGTTGCGGTGCCCACCAATGTTGATATACGTATTACAAAAGAAGAAGAAGGGTACCAATACATCTGTCACTTTTAAAATTAATAAATTTTTATTTTTTTAATATCTTAGTTAAATTATATCACCATCATTTTGTTCATTCTTTTTAAAAATTTGTAATTATATTTGCAGATCCCCAAAAAACCATTTTAAAATTATATTTTTGTGAATTTATATTGTGCGCTCTGTGCTCAATTCGAACATTTCTGTTTTTAGGTTAAATTCCTAATTCGTGTAAATGACAGTACCATTGGCGTGCCTGGAGCCGATTGTATTCCAACTAGGAAACGGTAATGTGTTTCGTGATATTTTTCAATTTGGTCCCGAGCTATTATCCGGGATATCCGGGAAGAAAAGAAATCCGCGCGCGTCCCGCAACAAAAGTGAAATGTGCGGCCTGTTGCGAGGCAGTTCCGTCGAAATTACACTAATAAAATCGGCTCACATGTGTTCCCAGGTATGTCCCGCTCGTAAATACAAACCCATCCCACGGATCAAACATCCCATAGGACCTCCATTGTGGATTTGGTATCTGATTGAATTCGCGCGGATCAAACCTGAACATCGTAAATATAAAAATCGCGCGCACATTTTGATCCTTTCGGTACGTACGTTCCTAGAAATTCTTTAGAGCACCTAATTGTCCACATCCACTATTCTTATCTTTGAAGGGTGTGGAAATGCACGCTCGTAAACTGTTAAAAGTGCAAGAACGAGTCTTTGATATCGTTTTACGATCGCAATAAGAATGCAGGCGCGGGAAATATCAGTGCGCCCCTAATTAAAAATAAATATGGCGGGGAATACCGCGTCAAATTGGTACGTTTTTCTGGCTAGGGAAATGTAATTTCCTGTGGGAGGACGGCGCATAAATTGGCAACATAGGATGTTAAAAATCAGTTTTATTGTTGCAGAAAAATACACACGTAAAATGTGCAATTCAATGATACAATGGGTGGGTTGGGTTGGTTGGGTTTCGGGGGCCGCCGCCAGGTTTACAGTTGAATCGTATAACGATATTAAAATAAAAACTACATGACTTGGCTTTCAAAAAGAACAGAAAAAATAAAAAATTTTGTTCTGCTGACTTTTTTCATAATAAATGCAATTTTAAATAATTACCATTAAACAGTCTAGAATTAAACTGAAATAAAAAACTCGATATATGATTAAAAAATAGAAAAAAACGACGTAAATTTTACATTTATTAATACGTCAATAATTTTGAATATAAAATAAA
The DNA here is from genome assembly GCA_027574865.2 of Coproporus ventriculus. Taxonomy (NCBI): domain Eukaryota; kingdom Metazoa; phylum Arthropoda; class Insecta; order Coleoptera; family Staphylinidae; genus Coproporus; species Coproporus ventriculus. The sequence continues at coordinate 20,776 of JAODAH020021644.1, read as the reverse complement.
TTTTTAATATATTTTTTGGTTTTTATACTCATTAACTGGTATTCCAAAAATTGGACACTTAACCATCTTCGTATATTTCTTGCCAGATTTTATCAGTATCCACTATGGGTTCCTTATTCATATTCTTATCAGAAAATATCTATAGAAAATAAAATTCTTCAATGAAAGAATTTAAAACTATAAAAATTACATACCTTTATATATAATACCACAAATTACTAAATGTTTTGTCAATTGTAAATATCTCTGTCAAAGAATTGAATAGGATTGATTACCCACACAATTTTCTGCTTTCAAATCTTCTAAGGGATAGGTCGCCTACTCAAGACGTAGAAAAGGACGTTTCACTAGGAAACTCGAAATGATTTTCTGTTCCAAACTTAAATATTTTACAAATACGCGCCGTTCTAAAATATGCAGGAGCAATATTTTAGTGAATGCCGATATTGTTTTTCTTGTCAATCGGTAGAACGTATTTATTTATTTTTATTTTTATTTTTTTTTATTGAATTTGGATACAAAAACGAAACTTTAAACTTTGTTGTACTATTAATTTATATCAGAAGTGAATTGTATTTGCAAGACTCGACCTCAAACATTTTGTAAACATTAAAAACTAAATATTTTTTTCTGACAGAGTTATAATGAAAGTTTTATACATAGCAACGGATCAGATTACTAGATTTGTATCAGTGGTCCTGACTTAGATATAAAATTTCCTGAAAAATTACGAAGTTTTTAAGTGCGCCGGTTTGGGGCGCAATCATCGCGATTTATATTTTAATGAGTTGGTAACGACATATTTTTTATGCATTCCAAATTAACCTATGTTATATGTCCAAGTGACGTACGTCTTTTATGCGTTGCCAAATAAAAATTTTCACAAAGATCAGATTGTCTTAGTAGTAAGTTGGGACCGTTGGTGGTTTGAGACTCGACAACTGAAATTAATTTTTAAAAATTTAAAATTTAAATAAATAACGGAATTCAAACAAAAGTGCGTGTATTAAAGAATGTAAGGTAGAAGAAAGCTTTAGAAATGATTTTTGAAAATAAAAAAACAAAAAACGTGCAAAATTTTGAAACATACCATAAACTGAAAGTCAAAATTTCTAGTTACAAATTAGTGGAAGAAACATACAACTATAATTTTGGCAGACACTTCTCGTAAACATTTATAAACCATAAAACTTGAAAATCAAATTGGATCAAGTTTTAGTTGTTCTTGCTCGTTGGTTTATTTTGCTCATAGCTCATAGTCATAGAACGACGTTGGAACTATTCTTGTTTTGGAATTGAAAAAGAGCTTACTCCCCTCCCGGAATAGAGGATACATCTTGAAGAGGTTCCTTGTAGCTAGGACTCTTCTTTCTTGGATGTGATTCGTACATGTAAACCGTAATTAAAACAAGTATTCAATTCAAGTATCTGGCCTTGTTTAATGGAGCGATATATGTGTTACCTTTTAAATTAAGTTTTCTTTCTTTTGATTATCAAGATGAGTACTTTTTTTAATTAGTCTACAACCAACAACATGTTATTTGCTTTAAAATTAAATTCACATTGTTATCTAATTAAATTTGAAACTCAACAAACGGCAAAACAGATATTATGTGAAGTACATAAATGGGAGATATATTTACAAACTTGGTTTCGCTGGTCAAATCACTTGAATTTTTACAGGACAGTATAATCTGTTGATTCGTAAAAGTAGACCATGTATATAATTGTGGCTTTAATTTTGTGTTACTGTACCTGATCTTGAAGTAGTTCGTCGGCTTCTTCGGTTTTCTTCTAATTGATCTGGATTCTTCATTACTGAAAGTATCTGTTCAGATTCCTCAATTTGAGCTCAAAGACTTCCTAGGTGCTGCTCTACTGCAGCCTCCTCGTACTGAAGCACCACTGAGTTAATATTATTGGATGTATAAAATTAAATGTTAAATTAAAATTTTAAGTAGACCCGTAAATTTCTATGGTAAAGGTAGGCAACCAGACGTACAATAAAATAAATAATAAATTAAACTAATGTTAAATATTTTAAATACTTTGCAATCATAACAGACTCAAACGGGTTTCATTGTGGCACCCGAATTTTCACGTTTCAATGTTGGTATTATAAATAATCTGGTAGATCGCAGCAAATACAGTATTGTTCTGCATTAAAATTAGTCTTAATTGCGATTCATAGATTGTGTGAAAAAAAAACACAACATAAGTTATTTGAATTATTTTGAATTTAATTTAATTTTTGCGATCAGTGCTTTGCTTTGGAATATTTAAAAATCAACATAATAAAATAAAATAAAACGAAACTTACAATATTAATTTTTTAAAACTATTTAACTTACTAACTAATGAGGAGAGATAAATAAAATTTCGTAACTTTTTATGCTTATGCAATATTCGACTAACTGCTTTATTATATTAAAATAAAAAATAAAAATCCGAATGAATTATTAATTTCGTGTTTTAAATATACTTCTAGTCGCATTTCTTTTCAAAACAGAGACAGTGCAATTTTCGATGCAAAATGTTCTGTCAAGAAGAATCTAGTAAGCAAATATTTAATAGGTCCGACAGTCGCGCGAATATGATATTTGTTGGATGTGATCGGTCGTGCGAGAATTCTCCCGTCAAACACACCACTTACATACTACTTACAGGGGTATACATTAAGCAAAATGCAAACCGCTCCATTCCTGCATACCAAATAGATCCGTGACCGTATTACAAAATCGCAAAACATTTTTAAACCGTCCCCTTTCCCCTTCCAAAATAACAAATCTAACTAAATACCCCCTCTTTTAATTTAATAAAAGACTAATGGAATTAAGTGCGAACATTGAAAATTGTTTCTAATGAGCCGAAACGAGACGATTTAATTTAATTGCGGGGAATGTACGAATATAAGTGTCAATATGGTGTGTGGTAATGGGGCTCTTGAAAAATATTTTTCGAGTCAAGTTTTTTTTCATTCCGTTTGGGAAGCTGGGGTGGTGCGCGGCGCAGTTTTCACGCGTCATTAGTCGTGAAATTTTCAGATTTCAGCGGAAAAATCAGTAATACTTTATCTTATTTTCGCTAGAATGGTTTTTAATATGGACCCGCTGTCCATTATCGTCGGGAGAAATTGAAATACCTTGAAAGTATTATTGGCTGGGATATTTCTTATCTACTTAGTCACTTGCAGGCACGCTCCTATTACTACAGATGTTATTGGAGCACATACATCACTGATAACACCACCGATATCAATCTATAAACTCGTACTAATTTATTTACCCGAACTTCTTTTTTTCTTTCTGTGTGTGTTCGGAGGAAAAAAAAGTGAATGTAATCTTTTTATAATTAATTTTGTTAAGGGTCGGACACACGGAACATTCTGCGGTGTACAAAACTTTTCACAGAGCTTCGGATTGATTCATGGTCCTAACTTGCGCTATTTATCATTGTTCCGTTTATTTTAATTCCCCACATCAAAAGGGAGAACCAAGTTTTCAATTCAAATTTACACAATTTAACTAAGAGGCCACTTAGTCTCGTTTCCGGCCAAATAAATGTTAAAATCGAATTTGAAGGATACATTTATTAAACTATTCATTTAAATCATTTATTTATGGCTTTCATTTCCTACATAAAAATCATTTGTTAATGATATTTCTTAATGTAAATAGAAGCCGTAGTACCTACATCTCTAAAAATAATTTTAATAATATTGCTAACTTCTGACTGCTGAAAAAACGCAACGCAGAGGTTAGCTAGCTCCATCTATATTTAATTTAAAGAAATCGCAATCTCACTGCAGATGGCATTAGTTTACTGCTGACTTTAAAATCTGTTCCTATGCCGTCTGAAAGCATTGCTTCATTCTTAATGTATAAAACTTAAAAAAGTTTTTAATTGTTGTGTGTACGTTTGAGGATATACTTGTACATGTATCAATCAATAAAAGCAATGAATATAAAATCTTGTGTGCGAAGAATGAATTTGTCAATCTAAAGTTTAATTACTTGCGGAGAGTGGGTGCGAGCGGGGCCCAGGTGCGGCGGTTCAGTGGATGATAAATGGACCGGGGATGTGACGACCGTCAAACCACCTACCCCCTCAATCTCCAGAGACATCGGCCTCCTTGCATCCATCCCCAAGTTACTCAACCTCCTACACCCCACAACTGATTCTCTCATTGATATTTATTACGGCGATAAATAATACCATAAATATGGAGAGGCGCTCTCCTTATGCAAAACTTACAAATCACTAACTCTTGTTTACGATTGTTTCTTTCCACCGTATTTTTTTTTTGTCCCTTGGTTGGTGGAGGGTGAGTGGTCCCGGTGTATAAAGCGCGATTTATTGGGGAAGTTCCTAGCCGCACCACCGGGGAATACCTTCAACTTAATTGAATATGTGTCACCGGTGGTATTAAATCAAGCACGCATAAATCTGGGACGGAACTTTTTGCAGCATCGTACGAATAAATCACAAACACTAATTGCAATTTATTGTTTTCGAATTGGATTTTATCTCTGTACAAGTACAAATGATTTACAATTTTATTATAAGAGAATTTTCTTTCGTAACATTACTATCTTTTCAAAATAATATTTGCTAAATTTAAAAACTAATTACGAGTTATTACCTATTGGTATACTTTTTGAACAACTAACGAGTTTCTTTAATTGTGTGTAAATTGTGCAATTAAAATGCACCACAAGAAGTGCCATCTTATTTTTTTAAAGATTTTCGTTACTTTTTAAACTTAATAATCAGAGGCAGTTGAATATAATATCATCATAACAGATTGTCAGCAGATTGTTTACTAAAAAAACAAAGAAACAATTGTCAGATACTAAAGCGTGTGAAATATACAATTATTATTATTAACGAGCTGAAAAATGTCATCAACTAATATTAATGTTGGTTTATCTGATGGACTCCGTCGTAATTCAAGCAGAGTACTTAAGCCACCGGGTGGTGGCCAGTCAAACATCTTTGCATTAGCCGAAGAAGAAGAGTGTGAAAATATAAAGTGGAGTAAGTCCGAAGAGGCAGTTAAAGAAATGAAGCAAAATAAAACGGAATCGAAGACACCGAAAGCTCAAGAAGTGACATCACCGAAACGTATACGTGTACGTGTACTACCGGGTGGTTTCTCTTCCGGAATTTTGTAAGCCGTTAAGAAATTTCTCATATGCATTGTAAATTGTAATGTAATAAAGAAATGTAAGAGGCGGGTGAGATGATTGTTTGTAATGGGGAGATAGTGTCGGAACCGGAAACGGGAAGAGAGAGGTATGTAGTGACGGGGTTATTGTATCTGATGAAGAGGTGCCTATCAGCTGAATGTGTGTGAATACCGCGACGTGGGATGACACACATTCAGTGCGTAGTCTACCCCTCTGGATCAAAAGCCACCCTCCGGCGTACACAAAACGCCACATCATAATGGAAAATTGAGATAAAATTATTTATCGGAATTTTGGGAGAGAGTGGCGGTTGATTGTGGAAAATGGGGTTGCATTATTCGGTAGGTATAGTCTTTTACATCAATTTTAACTTGTAGAGAGGATGTTCTAACATTCCTGTCATTTTATCTACATCAGAGATATTAAACTTCAAATATTAATTTTTAGGGTTTCGAATATAAAAGGCTTTTGTCTATCTATTCATCCAATACTATTTGTTATAATATACGTACGTGGAAAATGAGTAAAATTCACTCAAAATACAAAATTTAAATCTTTTGAGAAAATTTATTACTTTATTGTTGGTATTTTTAACAACAGTATTGCACTGTCAAATTTTGAATTAGAAAAATAATAAATGTTTGTAGAGTTGGGGGTGTGAAATAAAACTTCCCCTATCATTCACATTTTCAATTGAATCTTTTTATGAAACCGCCCGAGGTTAATCAATTCGTATTTAAGTGGGATGTAGAACAGGGCTAATAAAACGAAGTCGCTAAGGGTGTTCGGGCTGAGCATCGTGCCGCTTCATCCCCATTCGCCTCCTCCCCGCAACGATTCCGCGAGAACAACACGCAGACTGCGATAACCAAATAGAGATAATTAGAAGGTTGTCGCGAGCAGACCGCAACAAATGTCCCGCTTATTTACCCCAGTGGAGCAGATAGCATCTGGGAAGCTGAACCACCGGACGCCTACCCTATTGTCTTCCCTTTTAAATTAATGGGCGCGCGCGGATGGAGAAGACCCTCCGCGCAAATTGGAAACGAATAAGGAATATTTGCATTAAGGACAACAAGTAAATTTGAATAATTAAAAAAAAGCAAGGAAAAATAAAAATCGGAACCGCATACTTAGAGTTTAATGAATTACCCCACTTTCCATCTTTCACCTCTTTAAATTTATTTTGATTTTTTTACGATGAAACTTTATCCCGGAGGGTACAAAGATTATGTTACATGTAATGTGGTCTATATAAGGGGGTGAGCGAGCGCACATAATAAAAGAGAGCCTCGTGTCTAAGGAAGACTATAAAATAACCTATAACGTGGCAGGTACATCAATATCTCCAACAGGACTATGGATGTTTGTCGCAGGATAATAAACGTCATACCATATAAAACCCTTATTACAAATTGGTTACAGACAAGAACACCATTCGATAGGGAATAAAACGCAACATTCTATTTCTTGGATAAATAAGGAAAGTAACACACACACGAGAACCCTGCACATATACAAACAGGTAATCAAATTTTATGGCCGTATTTAATTAATTCAAGATGGTTTTCAACAAGAAAAGAAAACATCAGATAAGGGTTCCGTGTATAAGCATTCGAGCACAGATAAATGAGTTTGTTCTCGATATCTCGCTGTAAATTATTTAGAAAATTTCATCGAGAACAAACATGTCTCGTATGTCCACTCAACATTTAAATTACGATTGTAGTTGGAATTGTAAACATATTTTTAATAATTATCTACTAGAGTATGTGTGTGTGCGTGAAACCTTACCATTTATTCTATTAGTGATTGTTGTATAATTTGAAATATTTTAAATGGGTATAGGTATGTATTATGAAATAAATAATTTAGAAATGGAATTATATAAGGGAAAGGAATGCAACATTTAATTCCAAACTAAACAACACAAATCCATTAATTCTAGCATTCCACCAAAAATATTTTTTAATATAAAATTCATATGGATTAGTTACAAGTGGCAACAAATCCACCCCAACCCTTCCCCGCAAATATATTCCAATAACGCCCGTTCCCACTATATGAAACGATTCATTCTGACCACCCAATCCCTAAAAAAAAACGGATGTATTTTTTATGTAAGCCATATTAAACGCCATTGTCACATTTAATGTGCGCCACCGTTGATGTATTCCATTTAATTTTTGTTTTTTTTTTTTTGAAGGGCTTGGGGAGATCGGGGGGACACATGCACGCACTCAACCCCCCCCCCCCCCTTTGCGTATGCATGGAGATGAGAGCGGCGCAAAACGTTTTAAATTTTTTAAACCGCCCCATTTCCCATCATCCCGGGAAGGGTGGGAGGCTAATTATTTTCGGCACGTTCCCAACTGTTTGTCGACCATCTACGTTCTGACCGTCGGTCCACACCAGATAACACTCGGCCGACATATGCACTATCTACATCGCGACACGCGAATAAATTTTCAAACCTCCCATATGTACACATGAAAAAAAAAATTAAAACAAATAATCGCCAGCTTATCGATTTTTCAAAATGGGAATTCACCCTGGAATGAACTTTTTTTTTATTATTTTAGCCAATTTGTGTTAGGGTAGCGCATTTATGTATCCTTCGCCGGAATGGGCACATTCACATACGAAGACGAGTGCGGTTGTAAAGAGGATCGAAGAGAGGGGTAGGTGGGCCTCCTCTCCACCTGGCAGCAGTGGTATCGAGAGGGTCATAAAGTAAGTTCCAAATAATTCATGGGGCATACAGTATATATACTACGTATACAGTATACGGTTATGGGAGTCTAGGCCCGCCATCCGCTAATGGACCTAGCTGCTGCATTCTAAAGCTTTATTACCGTCCCATCTACAATTTAAAAAATTAATTTGATCCCCTTCTCTTTTTTAATTATGTAAAGAGGGTGATGATTTGTTGGGTTTGTAAGATGTGAATTATGGGCGGATGTTTAGCTTAATCGAAATCCACAAGAGTTAATCTTGAGTGTAATAACTGGTGATGATGCATTATGTATACAAGTTGTTGAATCAAGGTGCAATTAGATAGCGGAGGCGGCATAAGATGGTGTGTTGCGGAAGTTGTAGGGACTGGTAGTGGCAACGCTCATATTTCGTGAGTGGGCCATTAATAACCGCCGCTGGGCCGCAATCAGCCGAGTGGTCCATACATTTCAGGTAGACGTGCTCGTGCTCTACCTTGCCACACTTTAAAAAATCGACGTGAGAAACAATTTCACGCATTTAAATAAAACAAAAATTAATGAATGTAAATTGTAGATGGGACAAATTCTTATGAATTTATTCATTTATCTTTTCATCTAAATTTACTAGTTCTAATTAGATCATTTTCAATACTAAATTATTTTTTTATAGAAAATTAGATTTCATTTCTCTTCCGGGGTTCATGGTTGTAACGAGATAATGGAGATGTTTACATGTACGCTTTAATTGTGAACATGATATTGAATGTCTTTTGGTAGTTAACGATCATGTACCAAGCTGTAGCAATGTGTTTATTGATTAGGATGAAATTTCTGTGTTACTGAAACAAAATTACACGTGCACCACAAATTTGTATTACAACGGGAAATGTCATGTATAAAATGTATACTCTTCCATGATTTTCAGTTGCAAGTAAACAAGAAAATTTCAAAATGTTCGACAAAAATCGAAAGCAGCTAATCTTTCATTATTTTTTTTGCTAATACAAATCGCAGAATTTTTATCTAGGAGTTTCATACCCTCATCGTGTGCCACAAATTGACTTTATAATAAGTTACAGAAACGAAAACAAAAATCATAAAGTAACTTGAAATAGAATTGCCCTTTTGGTAATTTGTTAATTTATGTTTTTTAAACCATAACACTGATCATGCGTTCATTAAATAAAGCGAAACGTCGGCATAACGTTAGTTCCTTTATTAATATCCTGAACACCAGACTACTTACTTTACTTTATCATAAGTATAGAATCATAGTTACATCATAATCAATAGTTACAAATAAAAAATAAGTTAGATTGAGTACTGTACTAAAATTGTGGTAGGTCGTGGCGCCATCTATCCAAATTAAATGAAAATTATATGAAATCGAAGATTTAGCAGAGATGTACATCTAATTTAGATTTAAAATATGCATGAAGCGCCTTTTTGAGCTGTAAACTACGAATTGCTTTTTGCAGCACGGTACTGCTTTCAGAGGGCATGTACTGCAAAAGTTTATCGCACTGCTTTTGTACTGCATAGGGTTGACAAAAAACTTAACCTAACAGCTAAATAAACAATACTACTCATGAAAATTAATAACTTTGTACAAATATTTTATTGAAACACCTAAAAAAAAAGAAAATTCTCTGAAATGACTGTATTACTTTTCCATTTTGAAAATCTGGTTTATCCTATTTAATCTTATAACGAAAGTTCTAATTTTACTTCCCGTACACTACTGTATAGGTAAGTATAGTAATCACGAAAAAAAATCGATCTCGAGATTTTGATGTCAAACCATCTTTGTGTGTGTGTGTGTGTGTGTGATCATTCTGTGAACGCTCTAGCGATTAAACGGCTGAGCCGATCAAATTGAAATTTGGTGGGTATATTACCAACCATGAGACTTAAATCTGAATGTATTTTCAGCGAAATCGTTATTCTGAGTTTTGCGGAAGTTACAAAAACCTATTTTTTTCTTGCGAAGGCTCTAGAGGCCGAACGAAAACTCCAATCGAATTAAAATTTTTACCGTAAGTTTAAAAACCAATATGTGAAGAACTGGATAGTTTTTGGACCAGATCGCACTTCTGATTTTGCCTGAAATTGTCTTTCTACGTAATTTGTTGTGAATACGACTACGTACCAGCTCCTGTAATTTCATTAATTTGCCAAGGAATTGTACGGTAAGTATAGTGGAGACCATTCCTGATTTTTTTATGTTTTAAATGGCTGTGAAATAAAAGAATAAAAGTTCGCAAAAAAAGCTTTTACTTTTAACTATACTTTTTTTTTTAGTTAATCCTCTTTTGATTGGCACTACTGATCACTATAATAATTTTCTAGCTACACTCCCATTTATTTTTGTTAAATCTTATTCTATTTTCCCCTGCTAAATCAGATTTTGTACATCGAGCAGGATCCTCAGTATGCGGCTCTAATGTGTAATTGCATTTTTTTTTCAAATTGGAGTCATTAAAAAGTGGGTTCAGCGCACATATCCATGTATTTGTGTAGCGTCCCCTCACACGCTCGGACTGGCATTTTGCGAGGAATGCGTTCTAATTTATGTCGGTAGTTTTAAAGCAATTGTAAGCACGAACGTAGACAGATGAGGAAGCAAAATAAAATGTCAGTGGCTTAGTAATTATTTTAGCAGTTTGAACTGACACCCGAACATTCCAGTGGGGGCAAGCGAACCCGAACCCCGCGTTCATTACTGCTGGAAAAGGGCTAGCAAAAATGCGAAGACTACACAAAAAAAACGGTAAAATACCAGCTAGCGCGCACTTTTATATTATTTACTCTAGCGCGCACGGACTAGAAAATTTATTTCAGCAAAAAATACATGAAAGGACGGGGGGGAGGGGGGGATTGTGTTGCAGTTCACGGGGTGGATTGGGGTTGGGAGTTTCGCAGCAGAAAGAAACAATATGAATTAATAAATGATGCATGGAGCAATCGAGATAGCTTGCGGGTGTCTACGTATTGGAAGACAATTGTACATCTGCAGGAATGTATTGCGGTCCTGCCGGGGCGATTCGGGGTGTTTTAGGTGGCCCCCACGTTCATCAATGATTCAATGGGACGGCTGGACACATGGTGCTATACACTACGTGCAATTTTGTTTTTGCGGGGTGGACAGGACCTGAAATTCCACGACAATCGCACTCAATTATGCATACACCAAAATAAACATGCGACTTGCGAATGGACACACGACTACTGCCTTAATGGGGCCCTCGGTAGGATCAAATTCTGCATTATTTAACTATTTTTACAACTCTCGTGGTAGGTACATACGTGAACAGACCGGAAATCAACTTGTTATATCGACACATATACAACCACATTTCTAAGCAGATTACTTTTCGAGGGATTTTCTTGTGAACAACTGAACAAATTTCTAAGATTAGTTTTGTTACGACCATCAGCTTCCGAGTCCATTTATTTAAACACCAACTAAAAATAAAAACATTTAAAAATGTTATGAATTTGCTAATATGATAGTATTTATATTGGCATTCGGCAAATCCAAGTCCGAATGACTGAAAAAATAAATTTTTTGTTGGAATTATAAGAAGGAAACGCAAAAAACCAATTAGCAAATAACTTTTAATTTTATTTTTCATATATAAATAGTTAAACGTAATTATATTAAATGTCCAAGAGATAAATATAATTCGTAGATATGTAGGTACGAGTACGTGCGTGTACCTTCATTCAGTTAAATAAACACGAATTTTAGTTAAAATTCGTGTGTAAACGAAATAAAGATGGTTGTTCTGGTCATAATATTCTGAAAATGCCGCATTTGAAATAATATTATAATGACCAGGGAGGGCCATTCTCCGGTGCGGGCATTCGAGCAGGATGCAATTTGTAAGTGGATAGTCCCCAGTCCATTCCTCTCCGAAAACATTATCGCGTTATGTGACGGGAGGGTTTGGGGGGTGGCATGTGACCTCTGACAGGGATGTAAACTATAGTTTCCCCCTTCTTCTACCGACATAAAATTAGATTAGATTAGCTCCAGGTAGTTGCAGGTCTGTTAACACGCGCGCGCGTGTTGAATGATGCCAAGGGGGATCTGAAACCCCCGCATATACACATTGATTACCAGCATTAATCATTATTATTTATGGATTTGCTTTACGTTATTTATTTCCTGGTAAGAGCTACGAATTAAAACAAGCAAAAATTTTCATGAAAACATGCGTAAAATATTTCTTTGCCAATCAAAAAAAGAAAAGATTAGTCGATTACAACTGTCCACACTTCTTTATTCATTTAATTTCTAAGGTAAGGATTGTTTTGTTGAAACATGTTCATTTCACAAAAAAGAAAAAAACTCGCGCCCCGTTTCTTATTCCCTGATAAAACATCAATAACATCCCATATATGTGCGTGGGGTGTTTTCAGGGGATATATGCCGCAAGTATATTTTTTAAGTTTTCAGTTTGGAAGTGGTAAGGGCATATATAAAACAGAGTCCTGAAGATCCGCTGAGGCGGCAGCTCAACCTGCCTTCTCTCTTACCGGAGTTTATAAGGTGGATAAAGTGAGAGGGTGCGGGTTAAAAATGAGCCCGATTAGAGCCTCAAGGGTGAACTTACTTCTCCTCGTGCACATATATCTCCCGTAGGCTACTCGAACCACACACATCTCAATATGAGCTCACAGGAAAAAATAGGGAAACAACCCCCAGATCGCTTATTATTAATTTATTGGGGGTGGCACACACACATTCACCACATACCGTGCAGAAAAATCAAGATTTATTATATCCGGATCGATTTATAGTTTTTAATTAACAAAGCGAAGAGAACGAAATATTTTCTCTAAATATTCAATTTTTTTCATTCGTAAGTGGAAAGGATAGGGATGGGGGGATAGGGATCATTTGCTGGAATGAAAGGGGGTGGTTAGCCCATATAATAACCTGTTAGTAGCTGCATGCGGTTGAAGTAAATTATAGGTTAGCTTAACGCATATTTAACTTTATACCTTCAATTAAAATCAGGATTGGCCCGGAGGATCGTAAAGTAACTCACCCCCTGTACCCCTCCAAGTCAATAAAAATGTTTACGAGTTGAAAATTAACGCCAGCTTGCGATAAATTAATTTAACGGATTTAATTAATAAGCGTGCGCGTACTGCTCACATACAAATGAATAGGGGAACGATGGGGATGGAGGGTTGGGGGTTGGTTTCCTTAAGTAATATGTGACTAGTTAATTTCAGGTTTTAGTACATTTGTTCTGACGTTATTGCGAAACTTTGTGTTATCACATATTTTTAGGGAAGTTTGTTATACTGAAATGCATGTAAGTATGTTATAGGGGTGAGAATACTCAACAGGCGGGTGTGTTCCACCCCCGCGTTTCGATTTCAATTTGCTTTAGTTTAAGTTTATACGATTACTGTACCCAATTGGTTAGTTTATTAGAAACAACTGTCGAATTTTGAGTATAATTTTATTTTATAAAACAAGTTGAAGAAAACTCACTTTGAGTTTTCTTCTATATCTTAATTTTATAATTTCCGTTATTTGATCTATAAAGATCAGCAAAATTTACGAAAATCACGAAACATAATCAAGAGCGCCGAAAGTTATAGATTTGGCCTGTCTGCTGGCATTCGATTCTGGTGGAAGCGCCGGGCACTGAAAAATTTCAAATCAAAATATTTCCTTCCCCTCGAGACTTTATTGGATAAATAAAACCGATTTAAATGAAAATTCAATGAGCACTTTATGATCCGATTAAAATGTGATTTGATAAAAATTAATTTAAAAAAATGATAGCATGGAGAAATGGACTCCCCTCACATTCGCTCAATTTATTTACTGTATCTAACCGTCTGTACATTCCGAATTAATAATTCGCGCCCCATTTTAACTTTATTGCATTTTTTTTTGTCGCGACTCCTTCCCTTGTAAAGCTCGTACAATTTTTTTATCTTGTAAACCGTTTACAGTATCGCTTTTCTCGATGGCATGCATTCACCCTCCGAGGAAAGCATCGCGACCCTTTTCGCTGCTCGTTTCCGCGCCGTCGACTTTGTACACGTCGCGAACTAAAAATCTTTGTTTCGCATAAGTATGCAAATTTATGGAATCACTTTTCCTGGATGTGACAACCTAATATCTCTTCTTTACACGAATCGATTGTCTGCACATGCAGACATCAAATGCAACACACAGAAATAAAAATTAAAAAATTATTTTTTTCTTCGCAGTAATTTATTTCGATTTACGATTATTTAAAACAACTATTTGTCATCTTCATTTTTTGTTTGCTCTTTTTTGCGTTTTGAATTCCTTTCAAGAACGATCAACCACATTGCAACTGCATATCAGTTGACGGTTTCATTTTAAAAATGAAAATGCTCTATAAGTACTCCGTTTTAATTGGAAACTTTAAAAGAATACGTCCGAATGGTTTTTCGGTGGGAAATGAAGAGCATGTAACATAGAAGCACAAAAAAATCGCAGTAACTTACTGATTCTCTTTTCATTGCACAGCGAACCCAGCCCATTGTGTTCTGATGAATATTTTTCGCAATTACTCGCATGTCCCTTCGTATCAAACTTGTGGTAAACAATGGCCCTATTGTTTTCGCACAAAAAATACCAGGGCGGGAAATGATGAGGGGGTGGATTGGGACGGTAGGATATTAGCAGGTGCGCGCAAGTAGTATTACTCCCCGATTCGAAATAGTAATAACCCTTCATAACGTTAATGCCTTCTGCATTCTAACATGAAATATATGTGTATACCTTCATCTAATGGGTAATGAATGTAAAATATCGGTGGGGCCCATTAAATCATAACAAGTGGCTGACGGTCCTCGGGGAACTGTATATTATAATCGCGGGCGCCCTCTATATCAATTCCAGATCGACAAGGACTTGACGTTATTTACAGGAGCTTGAACCACCTACTTACTTCCCCGGACCTTTTTTAACATTCCATAAATAATGCATCGTGATTAGGGGACCCATTACCGATAAACGATTAACCGGTTAACAGATTTTACTGAGCAATACGATTACCTGCCGAACTACAGTAATTTTAGCAATTAGTTAATGATCTTCTATAAAGGACGAAAAAACAAAAAAATTAAATAAGTAAAAAATCCAAAAGAAGAGAAAAGAAATAACTTAGTAAATACCTATTTCCGAATAATTTTCTTTTGGAATTTTAATTTTTAATTTCTATTTGAAACTCATGAGGAGGAATGACGAGGAGGCATTCTCCACACCTCATAAATTGATCTGACATAAACCGTTATTTAATTAGAGAATGGCTTGCCCCATAAAGTGTACAGTTGTAGCGGGCAAGGCGACACGTGCCCCGACACTTTTAAGCATAATTTCTTACAACCACCCTCTATCCCCTTTATGTTTCCATTCCGGCATATTAAACAAGTTCATTTTAATAAAGATTTTCGGGCGGGTTGCAATTAACACCGGGGATTAATTGTGAGGGCCGATGGAATTACGATTTGTGCAGTGAGCAAACACACCTAACCCCCACCCACACCCTCGCGCCTCTTATTTAATTAACATTTGGCACTAAATTATGGTTTGACACGGAAATTTATTGGACGATTATAATTTCTCTGTTTGTTCTTAGCGTGATTGGGGACCGTTTCCTTTAGTTAATTGGGTCGCACATTTCGTAATGCACGTTTTAAAATATGGCAGACGTTTTCTTAGTGTTCACATGCGAAACACCTGAGGGATTTGTATAACAAATTGAACAATGTACTTAAAAGGGAGGGTTCATTTAATAAATCAAATTGAAAACTATTTTGAGAGGCTTTCAAATTCACGATACATTTCTACCGCTACACGATATACTTACTCGTACATGAGATTTAAATTGCAGGCTTACAATAAATATTTCGTGTCACAGAACTTTAAGGAAACAAAAATTGGTAGAAGATGTGGCGCAGTATTACCAGGTGAAAATTTGTGCCGTTCCCAAAGTAGAATTTAAAAAAATCCCAACAATTTCCTAGAATCACTCTTAAAACAATTGTGTTGAAGTTGAATAATAATAGAGTTAGTTAGGTCATCAATTTTCTTTAAAAGTCGATTTTTCCAACAAAAAATATCTATTATCTATCTAGCCGTCGTGCATATGTGTACAGATATCTGCATACTTATACAAAAGAAAAATCCCCCAATTTCTGTTGCCATTCACATGTTTGTACTTTAATAGTTATTTATGTAACTTGGGTGCAAAATGGTTCTTTAAGGATATAAAATAAAAATAAAGAATTTTACACACAAGTTGCATACAAATTTTGTATGCATGACCTAACTTTCAGTTGGACTTATGAGAGACGCACGCTATTTTTTTTTAAATTTTTTTTTTATTAAGAATAAATAAAGATATTATAAATATTACTTATTCCCTAGGGACATAAACTGCCATTTTATTCCATGTTGGTAACGATTAAACTGCCACATTATATATCGGTCATGCATAAATGGAATTTATTTTCTTTCTTCGCTTAAATTTTTTGTGTAATAATTTTCATGTAAGTTATCCAATTATTTTGAATGGCCGAATATGTTACAAGCATTATGAATATTGTTACAGTAGTTTGAATGAGCTATCCCAACCCCGAAGTTTTTGTTCCCTGATATGGTGGTAAGAACTAAATAATACACCGAATTTATCCCTCTAATTTATTTTCCAGCATAAAGGGATGACCGAAATAAACTACCCCTTTTCACATTTACAAAAAAGGGATTTTTTTTTTTTTAATAAATAGAAATATTTTTTTCATTTTTGTTTAAGAAATATGTCAAGATCTTGAATAATTTAATGTCGGGTGATTTTTGCACGAACAATTCCCGCTTTTGTACGGATCCCTTTCCGCCGTAGGGCTCACTCCCTTATTGTGGAATTGATTATCCGGTTTTGTGTGTTTCGCCCCGTTTTGCGCGACTGTGTTTACGGATTCTTTGTCGCGCGTCCCATAAATAAAATACCTCTGAAAGGATTATAATCCGACTGTTTTTCAATGAGTAATTGGCAGGGAGAGGTGCGAGTTTTCATATCTCCCATCCCCCGAACCCCCTTTCAATTTTTGGAAAGCCGCCAGTTACTGCAAGATTAATTTTCCTAGCAAATTTTCCTAAACATAAATTACCTAACTGAATCATTTTTAGTGTGGGTGAGGGGGATGAACTGTTGCGCGTTACGGTTATGATTTTTTGAAGAGATGTAAGTAGGGGTGGATCCTCGCGGCCAAGCCATATCTATATATCTTTTTGGGGTAGACTCATGAGAAATGCAGAGGGTAAGTTTGGAGACGACAGCGTGCGCGAGGTTTAAGTCCTTCAGGACCAGCGCGAACAAGCCGCCCTGTATTATTGATAAAAATGAGGG
Source organism: Coproporus ventriculus (assembly GCA_027574865.2). Lineage (NCBI taxonomy): Eukaryota > Metazoa > Arthropoda > Insecta > Coleoptera > Staphylinidae > Coproporus > Coproporus ventriculus. The sequence goes on along the minus strand of JAODAH020021644.1, from coordinate 3,457 downwards.
GGTCGCAAATTGTTTTATATGCGAACCCCCCGTCTACTCCTACTACTATAAAGAATCGTTCCACTCTTTCTCTCTAAATTTATTAAAAATACACTTTACTTGCATTTAATTCTCGTAATAAATTTTAAATGTAGTTTTATTGCGTTTTCCCCGTGTAATTTACTAAATTGAAATAATAAATATTAAAGGGGTGGCCGCAAAAAATAACATTAAAAAGTTAAATGTGCGGATCGATTGGTTCGGAAAATTTTAGTGTGGTAAGGGATGCGCATCAAAATAAAAAGCGACACTAAAATTTGTAAGATGACGGGTTGGAGTGGGGTGTACAAGGGGGTGCTTTTTAGATATGTGAAATTACCTAGAGTAGTGGAGTAGTTCAAGGGGGAGTTATGCTGTGGTAGAGGGCATTTAGACGTAGCGGTATACTAAAATATTGAAAACGTGTACGCTCTCCCTCTTCCCCAACCCTCTCACCAACGTTATATATGCAACATCGGTACAGGATATAAAACTACCTGCTATTGGCCATATCTTAGTATTACACACGCAGACCAATCCGCCGGGGAAAACAATTTATATGTCAGACCTTTTGGCTTCCCTTTCTTCCGGGACCCCGATTTCAATCACACACCAGGATTTATTAGAGTATTGGGGGTTGTGCTCCATTCGAATCCACCAAGAAACTTAATCCCTAATTATCGCTAATTCAATCATTTCAATTTTTACTTTGCGCAATTTCCGAATGACAATCATTGTATACGCCGACGTTTCGATTTATTCGATTACGTCCTCTTCAGGGTTTTAAAACTAACAGAACAACAAAAAAGTTTTGAGACCGACTTTCACATAACAATTCGACGAAAAACTATTCACATATTTTCAATTTTTACATCTCTATCTGCTGTTTCATTTAATGACTTATCTCTCCCTTCTTGTTACATTTTCCCTAACTATATCTGTTGTAATTATAAATTCGAATAAAAATATTTAACAGAAGAATGTAAGAAAGTTTTTTTTATATTCTTAAGGGAGTGGCATTAATTTTTTGAAAATTTGTCCACCTTTAACGTGTACATATTTTTTTGGTCGTATCTATAAATATCAGTTCTCTTTTCAGAAGTATTTTATTTCTTTTTTTTTAGAACCTATTTGTGTTAATTATATTCATAAATACAAAAGCAAGTCCCCGTTTCTCCCCTTTAAAAGATGATTATCATCGTGCTACGCAATCAATGACAAAGCAATCTCATTATTTTTGAAAAATATCAACAATAAACAGATTTAATTTAATATAAGTAAGGAACTGGAAACTCGAAGTGTGGGGGACAGGACGGAAAGATTTTAAGGAGTGATTAAAACTTCCCATTATAACGAACGTTTCCCTTTTTGTTTATTAATCTGTACGTGCCAGTGATCCTTTTTCCTTTCTTTCTCTCTCTTTCCAAGTCGAAACATTTCCGAGATCGGAATCGGTGCGAAACAAACGAAAAATCGAACTGAATCGGTGACTTCTGCCCTATGTTTTTTGTATCCAATTAATGAACCTGTTACACGAATTTCCTTTATTAAATTGTTGATTGTTGATCAGAAATTAATTTTAAAATGGAATTTTCAATTATTAACAGCTTGTCCTCGTTGTGGAAATGAAATAAAATTGAAAATGTAATAGCAGCATTCAAATAAGTTTTGATGTGGTGGCTACGCCTGGATGCTAAATAATCGAACAAACTATTCATGTTTATGCGAGTATAATTTAATATTTTATAGATTCTGTGCACAAAATCTGGTAGAAACTAGAACCGCGCGTTTGTGTAAAATCTTCAGTGATGTGTCTCAAGAAGCGCCATCTCTTCACTTTTTGCTATCACAATCAAATGAAAGTTTTAACAAAAATAAATCTCTATTATTCTGCATCCATAAATACATATTTAATAATCTTTTAAAAAGTTATAAAGAAAATTATATTTTCAAAAAATGACACAGGTATATAAAAATAAATAACAAAAACAGTATAAACGGGTATAAAACTATTCATCCAAACTATAAACTAATGGTGATTCAAATCCAATCCTTCGATCAGTCTTGCTCGAGACTTCTTGATCCCCTAAATGACGCCCAAAAAGTTTTGCAAGTCTTGCTTTGCTGTTTCTCTTCCTCCTATAATTATCAGCAGCTTCCACTAACATACGATACTCTTTAGAAACTCGTCTTTTATTCCCCCTATCGAAATAATCATAGTAGTTAGGAGGTTTAATCATCTCACGAATTGTATATGTAGTGGGCATCGTAAAGCCCGGAGTAGTCAAAAATTCTTTAGCAGTTGTATTTGCATCGATTTCGCTTATATTTTTAGCCTGAATTGTAGTTGTGTTATTATCAGTTGTGCTGTTACAAAAATGTCCTTTATCTTGGGGATGTAATTTCTCCTCCTCTTGCAACTTCTCTAACATATATAAATGCTCTAGAAGATATTCTCGAATAGGTTCTACTTTAACTTGGCAGTTCTTACTCATGCGATCATATTTTTGTAATAATTTTTGAAGTAATGCAACCTTCTTTTTAAGTAGTAAGTCGTAATTACTATCGTCATACATTTCACTGGGATTTTGGAAAAGGAAAGTGCTTTGATTTTCTGCGCGGAATGCTGCTGCTTCACTATATCTGTCGTTTGGAACGGGAAATCCTTCATCAACTCTAAAGCTCTTCCCTTGTTGCGGGACTGATTTAAGTAAACTTTTTAGAAAAACTTCCAATGCAGAATCTAAATTCAAGCAAGTTTTTCGATGGACTTGATCTGCAACAATCCTGTTCATCATCGTAATGATTTGATGCAGCATCAATTGAGCATGCACGACATCCTTTTTGGAGTGATCAGTTCTTTCAGCGGTTATTATAGACTGAAACAAAAGAAAAATTTTGACAAATCAATTAAAACAATTAAGTGGAAGGGAAAATAGGATAGGAAAGTTGTTGGCAACAAAATATTTACTATAATCTAAAATGTTTGAGAAAATGAAAAGAATGGACATAAGCTTACCACTTCCTCTTCTGTTGCTTTTTTATTCAATGATTTTCCGAAACGTTTAAAAAGTTTATCATTTTCCTTTAATCTGTCGTAAAATTTTTCAAGAATGTTGAGAACAACGTGGCCATTCATAATACCTTTTAAACGTTGGTGAATGTTGATGTTTTCAGATAAAACATCAATCTGGAAAAGAAACTCAGGGCATTACAATTACTCCAGTAGGATTACTTACTGCCTAAAAATAAAATTAAGAAAAAATTTCAAAGTAAAATATAAAGTTAAATGAAGAAAAAGATTTGATTTGCATTCGACTGTTAATATGAAAATGTTTTAAAAATTTAACAAAAAAAAAAACAAAAAAATAAATATACCTTGTTTTTTTTTATGGCAAAATCGTTTTGACCTCCTCTTAAATTATAAGTATTATATCCA